>PVJL010014509.1:0-27812 GCA_004026885.1 Lyroderma lyra | reverse complement strand
GAGAAGCACCCCGAGTGACCGGCAGCTTGCTGTGGGAATCTCACTTCTCAGTGCTGGTGGCTGGTGCACCAGGCCAGCCAGGGGCGCTTTCAGGTTGTGGCAGGGACATAAGGCCCACCTTTAGTGGCCGTTAACTGCACAGGGAGTGCACGGACACTGGTGCACTCACACGTGTCACGAGTGAGGTGGCAGCGCTCGCTGATCGCAGCGGCCCGTGCCTTCGGCGCCTTACCCACGCCGCGGAGGCCCCGTGCGCTGCTGTGTCTTCTGCCTCCCACGCAGGGGAGTCGCTGTGCAAACCGTATGGTGCCCCGCTCCCTCCACCCTGTCACTCGTCTCGGCGACCTTTCCATGTCAGCACCGCCCACCAGTCGAAGTCCCCTTTTCACCGTGTTGACGTGCCCCACACGGACGTGTGGCTTTTATTTCAGAGCTCGTGCCTCATTGTGACCCACGGCTGTCCTCAGTGGTGCAGCCAGTTAGCGCACGCATCCCAGTGCCCATCACAGACGTCTGCACACGTGTCCACGCACGTCGTCAGCGCTCCCGTGCACGCCACAGGCGTCACCGCACACGCCACAGGTGTCACCGCACCCGCGTCCTGTGCACACGTGCGTGCTGCCCCTGCCGCGCTCGGCGGTGGAAGTCGGGCTTCCCGGGCAGACGCCTGGCGTTGGGAGCCTCTCGCAGCAGTGACAGTGGGGGGTCTGTGGAGGGTGCGGCTATCAGTGTCGTGGGAGAGGCCACCATCGATTACTCCACGGAACACTCTGCGCCGTGCTGTGGTTTCTCTCCGTCCACACCGCCCTGGGGTGAGTGGGTTTGGGCCTTCCTGCCTCTTGGGTCACCAGCAGGTTATCTTCTAAGTCGCCAGCGAAGCCTTTTCTGGAGCATTTTTATTCTCGGGGACGTGCGATGGCCTGAGTCGTGACGTAAAGCGTTCCCTTACACAGACACAGCGCACCCTGCCACCTCTGAGAAGCGGAGTTTTAATGTGCCTCGATGGCGTAGCTGTCCACAGCGTCCAGACTTTACTCAGCCAGAGGGGACCCTCGGAGGAGCTGCCTCTAAGTGCCTGGTTGCTCTTAGCAGAGGAAAATGGAGCCATTTCCTGCAATTTTTCCCTTGTCACCAAAAGCCGCCCGGGGAGCTCTCAGCCCCCATTTGTGGTAGAACAAAGGCGGCTCTCCTGGCTGCTTTTCTGTTTCATCTTCTGCACGGTTTCAGGGGGGCGGGGTGGGGTGTGCTGCACGCAGGCCTGGGACGGGCCGGAGGGGCATGCGACTCCGAGGACAGGTCGGCCCCGGTGGAGGCCTCACGTGCCCTGTGCTCCCGGTGAAAGCACATCTTTTCCCGGGGCAGCTGGCTCCGTGACACTCCAGCACCCCTTCCCCCCGCCCCCCGTGAGCTCGTTTCAGGAACCGAGGGCTCCTGGGAGTGTCCCCGGGTTCCTGGGGACCAGGTTCACTTGGTTCGTTCAGGAGGGGCTGGGCCAGGGTGTTGGCGCCTGAGCAGGGAGCTCCTCGGCCCTCCGTCCCCACCGGCCCAGTCCCTTGGCCTGGGGTGAACGTGCGGTGCCTTCCCCAGGTGCATTGTCCAGCAGCCTGGGCATTTCCACACGGCCAGGGGCACGGGCCACAGCAGCCCGGCCCCTCCCTGGACCACCACGTGGGGACGCGGTGGGGACAGTGCTCGATAGGTGGCTCCGCAGATGGGCACCAAGGTCAGAGGACGCGCTCAGCCCCTCGTGAGCGAGACCGCGTGAAGGACTTGCCCCGGTGCTGACGGGTCGCCCCGCTCAGAGGTTGCCGGCCTCAGGCTGGGCCGTGCTTACGGGCCGGCGGGGCTGAGTGACGGGACGACAGGGGACTGCCCAGCCCGGCCTGCGGCCTCGGCCACGCGCGTCTGTTCAGAGGCTTCTTGTTTAACCAGCGGCAGGAAAGCACGAGGCCGGGCAGGCAGGGGAGCCCGCTCTTTGAAGGGGGGTTCTTTGAGCAGATGAAAGGACGGGGTAGCCGCGGGGAAGCACGGAGGACGTGGAGGCCCACACTCAGTGAGACGGCACGGTCAGAGAGCTGGGGACCCGCGTGGGGGGGCCCTGGAGCTCGGGCTGCATCCTCCAAGGCAGGGGTGTCGGGAGCTGCCCTCGATGTGCGTCACGCATGCCTGAGTCTCCTGCACAGCATCCCGATGACCGCTGAAGGGACACAAGTGTCAGCCCTGATGACTTGGGGCTTGATGCCCCGGTTGCTTTGAGGCTGATGGTCCCCCTCCCTGTCCATGTGCTTCCTTCTAGGCCCCCCAGGGCCGCCGCCCCAGGGACTCGCTGCCCCCCAGGATTCGCCTGTGGGACCAGGGGTAAGTCCACCCCAGGGGCCTTCCTACAATTCCAAAGCTGGTTGTTTAAGGGCGGTGGGTGCTGGAACGTTCTCTCTGCATCTTTAAGGACAGTTGCTCTCCTGCTTGCGCTCCTGGGGCTGGGGAGGGTCCTGGGGGACCAGGAGGGGTGGGGCCGCTGGTCGTGGTGGCCGGGGTGGCCCGTCTGTGCAGTGAGCTCCTGACATGCTGCCCGTGGCACCTGCTGCCAGGGCAGTAGCTTCCAGAGATGGTCAGTGACCCTCCAGGTCACCATTGAAGGCACGTGTCACCCCTTTGAAAATGACATGTCTCCCTAGCAGTTCTGGTGGTTGGGAGTCTTCAGGACTGAACGGCCTTGGTGGTTTCTCTGAGACCCTGAGGTGTGGTCCTCAGCCCCTCCTCTCTGAACACCTCTGCCTGCAGAGGGCACCTGGCGGTCACAGAGGGCCAGGCCATGGCCCTTGGGCACCAGCCGGGCCTAGGCGAGCTGGAGCTGGTGGGACGGGGCCGCAGCGGCAGGAGACCTGGCCTGTAGACTGCCAGCCGGGAGGGGACATGTCCATGTGCAGGGTCCCCGCGGGGAAGGGGGGGCCCCTGCTTGCACGGCCGCCGCTCTGGAGTCTGAGTGCGATCGGAGCTGTCTTGTCCTCTGACGACTGGCTGCCGGCACCACCCGGGAAACCGACTTTCTAGACAAGCTGAGTAATTCGGTACCCAAGGCCGTCCCCAGGAAGCGGCTTCAGCATACCGTGCAGCCTCGTCACTGGATCAGAAGTGACGGTCGTATTCGCCTGGGGGCAGCCTGTCCCGGCGTTTTCTCCCCAGCAGTTTCCAGGTTTCCCCTGAGTGTCCAGGGCCCACAGGATGCACTTGTCACTCCCAGGGGCAGGAGGGCTCGCAGCGGGCAGACTCTGAAGGTCCTCTCCGCCCCGAAGATGCTGCCGGGACCCCCCATGGCTGCATGCACCCCCGATCCGTTTCTTCACGTACCGAGTTCACCTCTTCCAGTGCCTCCTTTGGCCCAGCTGCCGTCGCCGACAGCAGACGCCCCGCTGACCGTGTGCACGTCTAGAGTCCGCAGTCTGGGAGCTGGGCGGGTCTGCAGTGGGGTGCACGCCACCCCTCCACGTCACCCTCATACAGCAGCGTTCGTTCCCCCAGTGCAGCACCCCCAGAAGGCGTCCCCTGGGCTGGCACCGCGCCGAGCCCTCCCCATCACTCTCACGATCGCTCTGTGGTTTAGGTACTGCCATCACCCCCATATTACAGCTGAGGAGACCGAGGCAGAGATGCTGAGGGACTCGCCCACGGTCACGTGTCACGTAGTGAGGAGGTGGTGCAGTGGGGTGTCCATTCCTACCTGTGTGTCCCCAGAGCCTGTGCTGGCCGGCTGCTGTCACAGGAGCACAGGGGGTCACGGAAGGGGTCTTGGGGGTGAGACCCAGGGAGGGCCAGACCAGCTGGCCCGGCCACCGTGTGATTTTCCTCGTTAATATTTTTATTCAAACGTTACGGTCTAGGAGCCATCACAGCAGAAAGCAGGACTGGCTTGTCCCAGCCCAGCCGCTGACAGGAGGTGGTGGCCTCGCTGCCGGCTCCTTTTTCCTTTGCTGAGTTTGTGCCATCGTTGGCGGGGGGTGGGCTGTGTCGTCTCACCCAGTGTTTCTTTCCTGCAGTTGTCACTTTCCCAGCTGGCAGCTTCCCCGCGGCCCCCGGCTCAGCGCCGCTCTGCCAAGCCGACCTCACAGTGGCCCGAGGGCTCGGAGGCCCCCCGGGGTCGGGAGGTAAGTGCACCCCCCGTCCTGCCAGGTGGCGGCTCCAGAGTGCTGACTTTGCGAGCACGGTGGTCCTTGGTTAGGTGACTGAGACCGTCGTGGGTTCTCTGCGATAGGGGCACAGGGACCTTCCATGCCTCAGAGACTTGTCACCATTCTGTCTTGTGACCAAGGAGCGTTTGGTCTGGGAGCACCTTGAGTTAGGCCTTTGCTCTGCCTGAGAAGACAGAGTAAAACCGCCCTCGGGTCTCTGCACGGGGAAGGGAGGCAAGCTACGCGGGGAGCAGGACAGAGGCCGGTCCGAGCCGCCGGCTCTGCCGGGCACTCTCCTGGCTGGCAGCGGCTGAAGGACACTTAGCGAGGCCCCTGACCTGGGTCCCAGTGGAGCTAACGGCCTAAAATAGTCCTGTTTCCACTGACCTTGGGGAAGTCACCTGGAGTTCGGTCTCACAGCCTGGCGGGTTCACCTGCAGAGCGTGTCCCGTCTCGCCCTGGGAGTTTGAGGAGAACCAGCTCCGTGTGGTTACCTGTTTGCAGGGGTGCACGGTGCCGTGAGTGCTTACTCTGAAAGGTGCCTGGGGCGGACTCGCGACCCTGTAATCACTGGCACGTGAGACACGTGTTGGGGTGACCTCCGGTCACGTGGTATTGCTTTTGAGCCTACACAGAAAGCTTGGGAAGCAAGCTTGAAAGAGAGCCTTCTAGATTCCCAAAGAAGCTCTTGATTCAGACAAGCGTCTCCTGCTTTGAAGGGCAGTGGAAGGCAGAATAAAGGTGACATGGGGACAAGAGGAGCGTCGGTCTGCGCACACTGGCCAGGGGCTCGTGGCACAGTCTGCCCGCCGTGGAGGAGGTTCCATCCCTGTCCCCCACACTTGGTTTGGATGTTAATCCACCTTCCCAGGCTCCGCCTGTCTTCCCACTGCGTCGTCCGTAAAATCGACGATTGCGTCCTCCCTGCTTTCCGACTCGGAAATACAGGCCGTCCCGATAAACGTGAATTTCAGGTGCACGGGAGCTCCTCAGTACGAGCCCGTCCCAGACGTTCCACGGGGCACGCGCACTCTGGAGCTGCTCCCTGGTCACCTGAGCCTCCTGTAGTCGCGTTTGCTAACGCTAACGATATGACAGGCTCTTGTCAGTGAGCCCCCACATCCGAGCACCGTTGACGACAGGTGGGAATCCCTGCTGGCTTCACCCGGGGCCCCATTTTTCAGCAGGAACTCCCCTTGGAGGGCGGGATCTCTCACCTGGAAGCCGACCTGAGCCAGACGTCCTCGCTCCCAGCAGCCTCCGTTGCCGAACCGCTGCAGGAGCTGCCGTTCGCACCTGTGCACGCGCCGATCGTCGTGGGAGCCCACACCAGGGGGTGAGGGCCGGGCACGGGCTGTGCGGTCCCGGCCGCCTGGCTCTCTGAGCACCGGGCTTCCCCGGAGAGGTGGGTTCCAGGCGCTGCCTCGGCCGGCCCTTTCCCGGAGGCCGCTGAGGACATCCTCTTGTCGCAGCTCTGGAAGTAAGCTCTCGCGAGCCGCAGCGGTGCTCCTGCAGTCCTCTGGCTTTCCCGAGATTCTGGACGCCAGCAAGCGGCCGGCTGAGGCCGTGAGTCCCACGGATCCTGTGAAATTCAGCCCTCAGAAGGAAGAGGCAGATAGTCTCCAAGGCAACGAAATAGTGCTGCAGTTTCTGGCTTTTAGCAGGTAAGTTCTTGAAACTTCAGTCTGTCACTCTTTACCTGGTTTTTGCATTTCTTGCATTGAAGAAGAACTCCTGCGTGGTTCTCACCTGGCAGAACTCTGCACGTTCTTACTGGGTCTTACTGGGTTAAGGAGTGCCACCTGTTTTTCCTTTGGTTTGAATGGGACCGTTCTGCGTGCTCGGAAACTCGCTTTGCGCTGTCTTCTGTGTTCTTGGTCAGAATGTGGACAGTGAGATGCCGGCCAGTTCTTGGGGATTAGTGCCACTCTGAGAGCAGGCGTCAATGTCCGGCGGGCTCCCCAAGGTCACAGGACAGTGCTCACGTGGGTGAAGGAGGCAGCGTCTCACCTGCGGCCCTGGCTCTCTGCCGCGGGCACTTGATTGACTCAGGGCTCTGTCAGACTCAGGGTGCCCGAGGACCGCCAGGGGACGCCATGGCCACAGACAGTGTACTTCACCTTCCAGTTCTACCGCTTCCCGCCCACGACGACGCCGCGCCTGCGGCTGGTCCAGCCGGTCGGGGCTGGGAAGCTCCGCGCCGGCCCGCTGCCCCACATCCTCGTGCTGATCGGTGAGGACGGCTCCCACGATGCCGGTGAGTGCTGCGCGCCCGGCGGGCGGGGACGCCCAGGGCTGAGCTGTGTCGGTGAGCGTCGTCGTTAATGTGGTACCGTGAAAGTTTCAAACACAGGCGGGGTTTGAGGCTCGTGTGTGTATGAAGGACTCTGCCCCTCAGTGACCGCAGGGCTGTGACGTGACAGACTGATTCTTTCAGGCCAGGTTGCACAGTGGTGACATTTTAGGTCTAGGACACCTCCCTCATTTTTTAGCTGGAAAGCTCCACGAAGAGACACTTCTCCTCACCAGCTACTTGGTTCCCTTGAGGCGCAGTCACATAGCAAAAGCAGCATAGTGCTTGATTCTTCTCTTTTATTCACTATTTTTCAAAATAATGAAACCATTTCTAGCATCATTTAAGAGTGGGACCAGTGGCTGGTTTTCCCCTGGTATCATTATAAACAAATGAATTTTACTGCATTGGATCGAGACACACCAACTATGTTGTTTCTCTGGATGGTCAGTTGTCCCATCTTTGGCCAGTCACCTGGCTCAGAGCTGGGATCTGAACCACTGTTGCCTTTTGAGAGAAAGTAACAGGTGGAAAAAAACACATCAAAATATCAAATGAAAGTAGTTGAACAGTATTAACATCAGACAAAAGGCAAATGCAGTGCTAGGATAAAGTGCTTATTAAATAATAAGACAAGTCACTAGGAAGAGAAACAGTTCTGAACCTGTGAACTTCTAGCAAACACAGCCTTGACACATAAAGGGAAAATGGACAGACTTATAAGGGAAAATTGTCAAACTACAATTGTAGGAGATTTTCACATAACTCAGCAATGGATAGATCAAGCAAAATAAATTAATAGGTATTATAAATGCAATTTAGAAAGATGATCTTAGGAAAATTCATACCACCGATGTAGAGAACACATTTATTTTCAAGCATACTTTGAAAACTGCTCATTGAAATATACATATGTATGTATTTTAGGCCACTGAGCAGGTATCACCATATACCGAGACAATCTATATGATGTCTAATTTTATGGCATTCTCTGACCATAATGTCACAAGGACAGAATCTTATCATTGCCTCCCCCAGAAGGGTCGAAACTGCTAGATTTTTTTGAATTTTAAAACATATTTCTAATCATTCCATAGATCAATTAAGAAATCAAAATAGAAATGACTATTTAAAACTGAATGACAGAATAACATTGCATATCAAAGCTAATGAGATGCAAGGGAAATGGTAATTACAGGGGAGTTTATAGCTTTAAATGATTATATTGAGAGAGAAGAATCTCTTCTAAACTGCTGATCTAATTATTCAACTCAAGAGGTTTGGTGAAACAAATAGAACAAACTCAATAAGAGAAGAAGGAAAGAATTGAAAAATGAGCATAAGTGCTGAGACAACAAGAAACCGTAGACAGGGTGAGCCCACTTGTGGGACATGAGACGTCCAGGGCACAGCAGGTTCTAACCGCTCCTGCCCAAGGCCAGCGAGCCACGCTCAGTTCAGAGTCAGAGCTCGTGTGGGAATGCGGTTCCTCTGAGAGCCGGACGTCTTGCTGGCACTTGCCCTCGACGGGGTAGACTTTGCTGCAGGCCGTGGACCTAGCATCTGCTCTTCCTGAGGGCACATCTGAAGAGAAGAGACAGGGAAGAGGGGAGCAGGTCAGGCCCTGCTCCTTCCCCTCTGGCTGAGGAGTGGCTCCTGCTTGGGGCGGAGGGAGTGGCAGGCAGAGGGCCAGTATGTGGTGATGGGGTGGTGACGATGGAGCGGCGGTGATGGGGCGGTGGTGATGGAGTGGGAGGAACGGTGATGATGGAGCGGTGGTGATGGAGCGGCAGTGATGGAGCGGTGATGATGGAGCGGCAGTGATGGAGCGGTGATGATGGAGCGGGGGTGATGGAGCGGCAGTGATGGAGCGGGAGGAGCGGTGCTGATGGAGCGGTGCTGATGGAGCGGTGATGATGTGTGAGGGTGTGTGTCTCAGTTTTGATAGGAGATGTCGATAATTTCTCCTTAACTCCTGTGCACCTAGCAGAATAAACTCCCTGGCCAGCCTGGCAGGGTCCTACTCCTGTGCAGCCTGGGCTGTTTCACAAGGACTTGGTGAAAACCACAAATCTTATTTCAGGAGGAGCTTATTGTATATGTTGAAGAGAATTGTAGTCTTCTGAGCAGCACTCTTCACTTTGTGGATTTGGATATTTTATGATGTTTTTGACTAGTGTGTTTGTTAAGCAGAAATTAGTAATCATGACCATAGCAGAAAGCTCTTCAAGGTGTTAAGATGATAAATGGCTCTAATTTCTTTTGGACTCACTCGGGGCCTTTCTGGACAGGGTCTCCTGGCTTCCAGCAGCGGTACCTGGTGGACCCGGGCTTCTTGAGGCCTGGGGAGCGGCGCTGGTTCAGCTGTTACCTGGCCGAGCAGACGCTGCAGCTGGACGTCTGGGACGGAGACTCTCTGCTCCTCATTGGCTCTGCAGCTGTCCAGATGAAGGTAGTGGTTCTCCTGAGGGCCGGCACGGCCAGGGTGGCCTGTCCTGAGAGGTCTGCCTATTCATGGTGAGGGCCCTTGTCCAGGACTGGATGGTGGTCCCGCCTCTCTGTTCACAAAACCACCACCAAGCTCTCTCCTTCCCGGAAGGAACTACTCTCATAGAATCTGTATTCTGTAATGCTGGGTTATATTTGCTCAGTGGTCAGTTCCTCCACAGGCTCCCCGGGTCACCCTCTGCCCCTCTGATGTGGAGGCTGTAAGGTCCTTGAAGCAGCTCCAGGTCGGCCTTGTGACCCGAGGGCCTGGCTGGATGCCTTCAGTGTGCAGGGAAGGGGTTGGGGTGTGGACATGGTACCTCATGCCCATTGTTAGTGGCGTGAGCTGCGCTTTTGTAAGTCCTGTTAGAATTAGATCGAATTCTTCCTCAGCTATCATCCCTCTCCATCATGCACAAACTCGCTGTTTGTCCCTGGGGTCTCTCCAAGCCTTCTCTGTTCTATGACTGGGGCCCCAGAAGGTCTGTGTAGAGTTGACATGGCAGCTCCTGGGCCCAGGACTGGGCTGATATGATGCGAGTCTTGCTCCCAGCCATGGGTGTGGCGGGGCAGGAGACAGCACTGTACCGGAAGTCTCTCACAGTCTTCCACTCCTTCAGTCCCCCCTCGGGTTCCCTGCCTGAGCCTTGTCCCTGCAGCAGCAGCACCGTCACAGACCCCCAGATCCGAGACCCTCACTCCTTGCTCCTGTGCCTTCACTGTGACGAGTTCGTGGCTCCTGTGTCGCAATGACCAGGTTGCGTGTGTGTCCTCTTCCTCTGGGGCACTGCCTGCTCCTCCCTCCCTGGTGGCTGACCCCTCCCCCCGTGCCATGACTCACGTCCATGTCATGACTCGTGTCCAAAGGACGGATAATTTATATAAGGAAAGATGGTCCCCTACCACTCCTGGTGCAGAGACGGTTGGGGTGCTGCGTTTGGCCTTTAGTGGGTTCTTTCCTACGAGACGTGGCTGCAGCCTAGCTCTGTTTTACTGTCTGCTGCTATGGGACCTTCGGGGCTTTTCCCGTTAGGATCCTGGCAGGAGCATCTTGCCGTGACGTTTGTCCACATCTGTGGCTTGTTTCCTGAGGGTGATGACAATGCCACGTGGGTAGTGCTGGTTGCCCCCATCGCCTGACCGCTCTGTGGCTCCACTGACTGTGCCTTTAGCGCAGCCCCGAGGTCTCAGTGACAGTAGCAGAGCCAGGCATTCAGCAGTAGCTCTGACCTGGAAGCTGTGCCCTCCCCAAGTGACATGTTCTCAGCAGTGGCGTTTCTGAGTAAGAGGTGCACGATGTGACAGCCTCCAGCACCAGTGCTGGCCTCTGGCCAGGCTGCCCACCCCCAGCCCCACAGACCACGGTTCCATCGCCGCCCTGTGGGCCTCACTAGCTCTTGGCTCAGGCAGAGGAGCGAGGGGCTGAACTCGATTAGCTGAGAAAACCACGGTCAGCAAGGTCCTTACTCCGCGGGGGTCTGCCCTCGGCCCACTCTGACCAGCCGGGCCCGGCGTGGGATCCTGGCCATCCGGCTCCCGCTGCCTCACAGCCCTTCCTCTGACCCTGCGGCCCATCTTGCAGCCATACTGAAGCCCAGTGCTCCCGGCCCTGGGGATGGGGGTTCTGTTCTCCGTACCCCAGGCCTGGCGTATCTCTCAGCCTTCCCTGCCTGTGAGCACATCCTTGTTCTGAAAGGTCCGGCTCAGACCTCAGAGCTCTCACAGACCTGGAAGTGGCCTTATACCAGTGTCCCCTGCCTTGTCCTATTACTCTGTCCCATCTGTCTCCCCACAAGGGCAGCTCCCAGGTGCTTACTCAGTGGGTGAACCACCTTCTCCCTTGCAGCACCTTCTGCGCCAGGGGCGGCCGGCTGTGCAGGTGTCGCATGAGCTCGAGGTCGTGGCTACCGAATACGAACAGGACGTAATGGTGGTGAGTGGAGATGTGACCAGCTGTGGCAGCGTCAAGCCCATCGGCGTCCACACAGTGGTGAAGGGCCTGCTGCACCTGACCTTGGCCAACGTGGGTGAGAGTCCCTGGCAGCTTCGTCTGGTCCCCTGTCATTTCCTGGGCAGCTATTCATTGTCCCAGCTGGAACATGAGCTCCCTGAGGGCAGAGGCCACACTGTGCGCATCATACTAAGTAGGAACTCAGAAAAACTCTTACTAGCTTGACCACTGAGTCTGCCCTTGGCCACTGAGTCTGCCCTTGACCACTGAGCATCTGCCCTTGACCACTAAGTCTGCCATTGACCACTGAGCAACTGCCCTTGACCAGAGTCTGCCCTTGACCACTGACCCTGTCCTTGCTCCAGTTGTTGGGTGTTCCTGATTTCTGATCGGGATTTGGGATCATGAGTCATCTAGGTCTTATACACATTTTGTTTCTTGGTGCTACCCCTGGGGCACTGCTATGACAATCCTCAAAAAAGTGACCACTTTAGGGAAAGTTTGTCATTGGGAGTATCAGTCCACAGAACTGCTCATCACTGAGGAGAGAAAAGAAATGTTGCTGAACTTCTATACAGCTTGGGGACAGGGGAGCAGAGAAGACACTTCTTTAGAGCCCAGCGCCTTTACTGTATCATGTGGTGTCCTGGGCTGCTGCTCAGAGAGGGCCTGGTCTCCTCCTGTTGTGGGCAGGGCGGGCAGGGGTTGTGCACTGGGTGTGGCTGGGATGGTCCTGCCTGTATGTTCTGGAGGCCTGACCAAGGCCCCTGATGGGACAGAAGACCAAGGCCGTTTGGGGCAGAGGGCCAGTATGAGCCCCTATGGGCCAGTGACAAGCCCACTGTCTCTCTTGACGGGACTTTGGAGGGAATGGAGTTTTTCTTGGCAAAACTGAAAGCTGGACAAAACCAAGCCATTTGGTTTGTAGATCTGTGTCTGTCTGGATGAGACTCAAACCTCTGTCATTTTATCGGGGAATTTTCCATTCCTCAAAACCCAGCCTGAGTTGAAAGGCTCGAGCCCCACGGGCCACAGCACGTGGGCGGGCAGAGCTGGGCGGCAGGAGCGCGCACAGCTCATTAAGTCGGGCTTGAGGTTTCTGCCTGCGTGTTTACAAATGTGGGATCCAAGGCAGCCTGGAAAGGAGACAATACGGAAACAGCAAAACTCAATTAGGTTCTGGAGAAATAAATGAGCCACGTGTGAGAAGCAGACATTATTCCACCGCTCGTAGGACCGAGGGAGCTGCAGGAAGCATTCTGCCTCTGAGAGCGTGTTGGTTATTTTTATATTTAATTCACCGGCCCACAAATGCGCAGTGACTCCGGGTGTTAAAATCTTATCTGCAGAAGAAAGATTAGCTCCATTATATGTTATCTTAAATTGTCATTTTCATAGTTTGCCTGCAAGAGAGAGATAAGCTCATGGGGAAAGAGAGTCTGAGACACCCAGCTCGAGAGGCTGCGACGCACACGTGCAGGGGAGCGGTGACAAAGGACAAACGCTGCACGCCGTCCCAGTGTGGCCGCACTGCGGCTTCCCCTGTGAATCTTGCGTTTTTCGAAAAACAAAAGTGTTGTGGCTTTTCTCTTTATAAAACTGGTGGTTTTGCACCAGGGAGCAGGCGCGTGCCAGCAGATGGCACGATGGCAGCGTGAGCCTTCAGGGTCACAAGCAGCGTGTGGGCCGGCGGCACGGCGCCTGGCTCGGCCTGCGCAGCGTCCTGCCTTCTGCCTTTCTGGTGCGCGTGTGCAGGTGTGCGGCCCAGGGGGAGGCATCTGCCCAGGTCTCCTGTGACTCTTTCCATCCTTGCGCTTGGTGGCTTCTTGGCTCTGACGGGCGCTGACACTCTCAGCAGCCTCCTCTGCAGCTGTCGTGTGGTGCTCTTCTGTCACATATCCACCGCAGGGGCCATGCTCCGTTCTTGTCTCCTGGCAGTCCCTGCTGTGCTGTGTGAGCACAGTGCAGCTGCGAGCTCTGCTGTCACCTGTACCTGCAGCCCTCCCTAGGGCCCTCCCCAGCAGGTTCACAGTCAGGGACCCATGTTCTCAGGGTGGAAGGAGAACCAGATGGAGTGGCCTGTGCTAGATGACCAGGGCTTGCGGTCAGGCAGTGGAGACGAGCTCTGCTCCCATGGCCACATGTGGGATGGGGCATGGCTTGTCAGGAGCCCGGCCTCTCTGCAGGGTTTCCGCTCCCTTGGAAGGTGTGTTTTTCCCAGCTGTCCCCTTCTGTTTCACCGAAGGGGAAGACAACCTGCAGCAGTTTCAGATGGCCAGTTGTGCCCTGATGAAATGCAGCCTCTTTGCCCCCATCCGGCGAGAGCCATTGTGCAGATGTAGATTCAGCTTATCTAGTTTGCAGTCCCTTCTAAAGAACTAGGACTCTGAGTGCAAGTACAGGAGGAGATGGGCATGAGCCTTGGGGACGCCTCTTGTCTGTCCAGGAAGGGACCACGTGGTCCTGTCAGTCCCACATGCCACAATGATGGTCATCAGTCCTGAGGGCCCAAGCTCCAAGGACCTTGGTCACCTGCCTTGATGTGCTGTCTGGGCCAGATCCTGGTCTTGGCTTCTGTGTGTGTCCCCATTTGGAGTAGCGCAGAGACCACCCAACCTCCCTTTCCAACCTGAGCTCAGACCCAGTCTAGACAGGGACAGTGCTGTCAGGCAGCTGGGCACGAAAACACCACCTTTGTCCCCAAGAAGATGCAGCTCACGTGGGTGTGCAGGCGCCTCAGCTCTGAGGTTGCCCTGGCAAACAGCAGCCTGCTGCCAGGCGGTCAGCTCCTGGTGCCATGTGAACAGGCAGAAGAGGCCTGGCTGGGCAGGGGGTGTGAACAGGCAGCCCGGAGAAGGCGCCACTTCCAGCAGCTCCCAGCGTGCTCGCCCGGACACTCCCCACCTGCGGACCCGGGGCGGGAGCAGCGCGTGCATCTTGTGGGGTTCATTTTGGAAAGTGCACCCCAAGGAGGCGGTCAGGTCCATGTGGGGAGGCAGTGGGCACCCAGGTAGCCAGAGAAGCGTCTCTGCGGGCAAACATTTCGCATCCCCCGAGACACTCAGGTATCCGCAAGTCCGCGGGCGCTGCTCCCGGTCAGCGCAGGCATGCGCACTGGAGCCGTGCCTCTGGGCGCGAATCCATCCGCCGAGCAAGCCTCCCTTCAGAGGTTTCTCTGTGAACAGCGCCGGGACAGTCGGGTCGTGGCGGCTCTCCTACCCTCAGATGCGTTTGGAATCAGACGTTTGCACAAGCGCACAGACTCCTTCCTCCACCAATGTGGTGGCCCAAAGGCCGGCGCTGTGTGTGACCGTCACACGTGGTGGCGTTGCTGGGCAGACCCGGGACACGTGCGTGCAGGCACAGTGGGTGCCCTGAGCCTGGATTCCCTGGGAAGCAGAGCCGGGAGGCGGGAGCCTGGAGAGAAAGGAGCTCAGAGAAGAACCAGCTCCCACAGGGCACCTGTCTCACCTGCACGCAGGCCGGGTGGCCTGGGCGGGTGTTAGCGGGTCAGGTGCGGGCGGGCAGGACAAGCCGACCTCATCCACCTGCGGACGTGCTTCCTCCGACCATACTGTGACACTCCTGTGCCCGGGTGTTTTGATTTAGGTCACGTGTGTGAGCAGAGAGTGAGAAGTCCCAGCTCACTGCCACCATCCAGGTCACGGGTCATCGCGAATGACGGAACCAGCGGCTTCGAGGGAGGCAGCCTCCTCACACGTGGGGGTCTGAGACGTGAGTGACAGAGCGTGCGGGGCGGTGGGCGGGGCGTGGGGGCGGGGCGGAGGGACCCGAGGCGGAGGAAGCCGAGTCGGGAAGGCCGTGGGCGTGCGTGCGTGCATGCTATATGTGTGTGTGCGCGCGTGCGCACGTGCGCACGTTGAGCGGGTGTGGTGACGTCCATGGGGCGGGGCGGAGCTGCGGGCCAATTCCATTCTCCGCGTTTGAAGTGCTCGGCTGGGGGCTCGGTGCAAGCGGCCTGGGCTGTTGCCTGGAGAAATGGCAGTTCTGCGAGTGGCGTTTGTGTTCCGTTAGCTGCTCTTCCGAGGGGGAAGAGGGGGTGCAGAAAAGGGCAGCTGGAGCAGAGACTCAGTTTTAAAAAGGAATTCGGAGCTGTCCGTGGTGGGAAGAGGAGAGGCTAAGCTCACTGTGAAGCTTGGGAACTAGGGACCTGGGCGAGGTGAAAATACTTTCACAGCACGGAAGTGTTTCTGTCCCCATAAATGACCCATAGACCTGACTGTAAAATAGTTGTCACTGGAATGAAAAGTGGGAAGTGCCCATTAAGTAGTGTCCCCCACACATCGCAGGTCATCTTGTGTGATGCTCACACTACCACAAGCTTTCTCTGTTGCGTGTCCTCTGACTTTGTTGGCCTTGAACCTGAGCTCTAGTAGGGTGTCCCAGGGCTGTGGCTGGTGACATCTGGGAGGCCTTTGGTTCCATCTTGGAAGGACTCTGGGTTCCCACGAGTCCCCCAAAACTCCAGCCAGAGCTTTCTGGGTCCTGCATGCTCAGATGCTCACAGCGGCCCCTGGCCGTGATCCAGGCAGGCTGAGAGTCTGTGCTGGGCCACCTTGTTTTCATGTTCAAGAAACCGAGGCAAAGGGAGGTCAGGTGACTTTGGCAGTTGTGTGGTTAAGGGGAGTGAACTTAAACTAGAACTTGCATTTCCTGCTTTGAGACCAGTGCTTCTCCTTCCCCAGCTGGTCCCTCTGGCCACTGAGAGAGTAGATGGAGAGTGGGTGTGTGGAGTCCCCACCCTGGGACCGAGGCTGAGAGCATTTGGGAAGCCCGTGGCCCAGCAGGTCAGGGGTTCTGCCAGGCACTGGGGAGAGGTGACCAGTGCGAGTTTGCTGTGGGAGTTGAGGGCCTGTGCAGGTCCCTGTTCTGACCCAAACCAGGGGACAGGTGCTCCATCGGAAAGGCGGGGCTCTGCAGTCAGGAGGCCGTGCAGTCCCACGAGGCTCTCGGTGCCTCCGGGCTCAGCAGCGCAGCCCACATGGTCACTCTGGGCCCACGCTTCTGGTTTCTTTGGAGGCAGGAGAGGCATTTGTCGGGTGACGCATCTGAACAGGTGATTTCGTCGATTACCAACCTTGCTTGTCTCCCACCCTGGCCCCACCCCTCGGGACCGTGGGACTCGGTGCTTGAGCCCGATCCAGGCTGAACCGCCTCTCCCAGCACGCCTGCGCCCCAGAGACACCAACTTGTGGCATCAGGAGAGCAGTTGCATGGCTTTAAAATAGAGGGGTGGTGGGGACCGAGAATGGCACTTGTTTGCTTGTGATGGAGGAAGGGGTGGGCGACTCGGGGGGACATTGCGCCGCGGGGGATGCTGAAGATAGGTGATGGCAGTGGGGACCACGCTGGCTGAATCCAGGCTGGTGCTGACTTCCCGAGCATTCTGGGTGGCGCCTGAGAGGAGGAACCCTGGTCCTGACTTGGGGTGCTTCCTTCTCTCCTGCCTGCCTGTGCTGGGTGCTGTGGTTCTTGAGGAATCTCACGTATCAGCTTGCTGGGCTCTGTCACTGGCACAGCAGCTGATGGAGAAAAGCACAGCTCTCCTGCGTGCCTGGCCTGTGCCAGCTTCTGTGTGTCTGCTACACGGCTTTTGCGTGTGTCCAGGGTTCGAGTAGAACCCCCCCCCAAAAAAAAAAAAAAGGAGATGATGCCCGGGGGGCCAGGACACCCCGAAGCAGCAGGGTGCAGAGTGGAGGGTGTGAGTTTGGGAGCCCGGCCTGCCCTGAGCTCCGCCTGCCCTGGTGGGCCTGGATCTCTGGCCCAGGGGCACAACCGTCAGCGTACCTGGTTCCTGGTCTGAGCTTGGGGCACATGACACCCCCATCCACTGTGGGTTTGGGGACCTGACAGGACAGCTCCTGAGAGCTCGGAGTGGTGCTGCTGGAGGGGCTGCGTGTGAGCAGGGTCACCAGTCCTGGCGACGGTGTCACCGGGCCCTCAAACATTCTGGGCGCCTGAGCTTGTGAGAAGAACATTGACCTCTTCCCCTAGAAAATCACCTGGAGGAGGTGTGTTGAGAAATTTGGTTTAAGGACCAAGATCAAAATCCCTTTTATTGAGAGGTTATTGGGGGGGGGGGTCACTGTGGAGACCAGGTTATGTGATTGCCATCTTCTCAGCACCTTGGAGTATGCAGAGTAGAGTGACACGCTTGGAGCCCCTGCTGGGTCCGGTGGCTCTGGACGGCTCGTTGCCATGTCTGTAGGGCACAGAGCTCCACACTTTAACCTCGGCCCTCTTTGAATGTCCTGGCAGTGAGCAATGTGGTCCAGGCGCAGAGGCTGGCCGACGTGGACAGTGAGCTGGCCGCCATGCTCTTCACCCCTCCACGGCTGGGGAACAGGGGGCCTCAGGGCGCTGGCCAGGAGGCGGACGCCGTCCGCAGGCGCAAGCTGGAGCGGATGAGGACCGTGCGCCTGCAGGAGTCCGGCGCGGGGCTAGGCTGCCGCGGGGCCAGCGTGCTGGTGAGTGCTCCGGCCCTCCGGCACTTCCCCAGGGCCCCGGGCAGGTGGTGGTTCCAGGAATTGGGGATGTGGGGTGTTGGGGGTGAGAGGGGTGACCAGGAAACAACCCTCGAGGACAGTGTACCCCAGGACTGTGGCCCTAGTCGGGCCCCCATATCCCGCAGGCTCAGCAGAGCGTCCGTGCCCAGCACGCCAGGGACTTGCAGCTGGTTGCTGCCTACCGGGAGCGCACGAAGGCCCAGAGCATTGCCAACGCGCTGAGCCTGGCCATCACCACGGAGCACACCCTCTACGCCACACTGGGCACCGCTGAGTTCTTCGAGTTCGCCCTCAGGAACCCCCACAACACGCAGCACACGGTGACCGTTGAGGTGGACAGCCCGGAGCTCAGGTGGGAGGCCGACGGGGACTCGGCTGACTGTGTGCCCCTGTCCCCCGGCCGGCTGCACACGGCTGGGCCTCTCTCTGGGGGCTGCACCGGGATGAGCGCTCTGGCCCAGCTCTGTGTCCACCTGCCCTGCAGCCTCATCCTGGACGGTCAGGAGTGGCGACACTTCAAGGACGCAGCCAACCTGCACACGCCGGTGGAGGAGGACATGTTCGATGTGCACAGCGGCCTCGCCCCCCAGCTGCTCCTGCGCCCCAGGGAGACCACCCACATCCCCTTCAAGTTCCAGACTTTCTCTGCAGCACAGGTGGGGTGTCATTTGCCCCAGAAACCACAGGGGAGCTGAGGAATCTCCAGGCATCTCATGGTGTCCACCCTGCGGTGGCCGTGTGATTAGCCTTCAGGCTGATGCCTGTCCCACTTGTCCTCACGGCCTTGGCACCTGTGCCACGTGTGGTGGCCGCAGATGCATCACTTCTGTGGGCGTGGTGGGTGTCCTGAGATGGGCCAACTTCCCAGCCTCTGACACTCCAGTGACAGGCCGGGCCTGGGGGTTTGGGGTGTGTGTGTGAGGTGGGGGCACAGGCATGTGTTTTATTTTTGGGACCGGCCTCTGAGGTCCGTTCTGTGGGATAAAGATCATCCCTTAAATGACCTGAGGGACCCTAGTGGCTCACAGGTTTCCATGCAGGCACTTTGGGGACAAGAGGACGTAAGGACAGTGGTGGGGCCGGCAATCGGGCCTTTGGCTTCAGGCCAAGCGGGGTCAGCATGAGGGGCCCCCCTCATAGCGCATGCACCTCTGGGTCCTCTTTGAGGTAGTGAGGCTGGTCACGAGTAGCTGCCTGGAAGGTCACTGAGGGGACATGAGACGCAGGGTGGCAGCCGTCCCTGCAGGGAGGACGTGCCTGTCACCCCAGGACTCTGTCCCGAGATATACTGTGCTGGTTGGCTCCTCACAGGCCTCGGCGGGACTGAGATCTGGGGACGACACAGACACCAGGTCACCCGCGAGGTCCAGCGTGATACCCACCAGGCACGCCAAGGTAGGGGCACAAGGTGCCAGCCCCCAGCCCCGCCTGTCCCGAGTGGGTCCAGGGAAGTGCGTCCACCATTACCCTCCCTCGTGCCTCCTGGAGGGAGCGGGTGGGTCTGGGCCCACTAGGCAGGGCAGGGGCCGGGCCCTCGAAGGAGGACCTTTCCTGTCCTCATGGGACAGGGACAGCTTCAGCCACGTGCTGGTGTAGCCGCGGCCGGGGGAGGGAGTGTCCCTGTGGGAATGCCTCCCTGGCCCCTGGCTGTTCTGCCGCCCTGGGGCACTCTGGGAGTGAAGCCATTGCTCCCACTCCCCCCCCCCCCCCCCACCGCCCCTCGTGCCCGTGTCCTGCCCGGGACGTGCCGCCGTCCTCGTGCCCTGTTCGGGTGGTCGCTGAGCAGGGTTGACCTCAGTGAGCCGACCTCAGTGGGCCAATCCCTGGCCCCTGCAGAGGCGAGGGTGCCTGGCTGTTCATGTGGCTTGATGTGACCACGCAACCCCCCACGGGTCGTCGCCCAGAGCCATTATTCCATCAGGTGGAGAGTGGTGGCTGCTGCTTCCCTCGTGGTTCCGTGCTATCAGCGGTGACGCCTCTGTCACAACATCTTTACCCCAGCAGCAGCTTGGCGGCCTGAAATACTCTTTGTACCAGACAGTCAGGGTCAACGTTGGGTTCTTGCCCTTCATGCATCCATTTTTGAAATAACCGGGGTGCCCTAGCCACCTCCTGTCGTTGCGGGGTCTCACCGTGGACTCGCAGTTTCCGTTCACCGGCTTTTCGTCCGCGACACGCTGGGTGCCCAGGCGGCCCTCTCTGGCCACTGCTGTCCCTTTGGAGTTAGCCGCTGTGCCTTTCCTTCTACAGCGTTTTACTCGGAAGTAGTCGCACACTTAGGGAAAAGTCGCGTGAGTAGTGCGGCCCCCACACGTACTCATCGGACCTCCTGTGCCGAGGCCGCCTGCTCCCGCTCTGCGTCTGTCCGTGCTTTCCCCGAGCAGCCCGAGAGCAGGTGTCCACGTAAGGCTGAGAAGGCGTCTGCCAGGCCCCTGTGCGTCCTGACGCCGCCCCCGGCTCTGGTGGCAGGTCCGGTTCCGGGCCAGCGGCGGCAAGCCCATCGCCGTGCTCTGCCTGACGGTGCAGCCCCAGCCCTGCGTGGTGGACCAGGTGTTCCGCTTCTATCACCCGGAGCTCACCTTCCTGAAGAAGGCCATCCGCTTGCCTCCCTGGCACACGCTCCCAGGCAGGTCCCTTCTGTCCCCGGGGCTGGCATTTTGTGGGTCCAACAGATGGATGGGAACAGGATTGTCCCCCAGGGGGACAAGTGTCATCACAGTATCACCTACCTCATGACGCTCTTACTCCAACACGGGACGCGTCTTTGAATTCCACCTCCTGCTGCCCTTCCCACGTGCTGTGCAGACCTTGCTTCCTCGGGGTGGCAGGGTGTACTCTTGGCGGCTGAGGGCACCCTCCCGAGGCCCACGGCCCGGACTCAGGCCCGGGGACACGCGCTGCCTCCATCTGCCGGCTCTGTCTTCCGTTCGGTGCATTTAGAACAAAGCGGGGCCTGCCGCGTCTGGCACCGTGCTCCGAGGCCCTTCCACTTACGTTTCAGCTGCTTCCTTTGGATGGGTCCCCAGCGGGGTGGCGGAGCCCCCAGGAGAGCGCTGAGCACGAGGCAGCCGTGTCTGGGGTGCGGGCGCGGGTGGGGTAAGGCGGGGCTGCCCGCCTGTGCCTGCCCGTCACTTTGGTCTTTCCCACTCCAGGCGCTCCCGTGGGGATGCCTGGCAAGGACCCCCCGATCCACGTCCGCTGTAGTGACCCGAACGTCATCTGTGAGACCCAGAATGTGGTGAGTCTGCACCTGGGGCTCCTGTGGCTTCTCCGTGGGGGTTCTCGGTTCAGTGGCTTCTAAGGTGCTGAAGGGCCATTTTGTCGCCTGTGTGAGAGCGTCCGGAATGGATCGTCACTTTTTCTGCCAGCAGATCAGGTAGTTGATCATCTGAATTTAAATTTAAAATAAAAAAGCATGAGGCAGAGCAGTTGAAGGGGGAGCGGCGGTTAAGGCACCCGGAGCTGCCGTCGTGTAGAGACGTGTCCGTGATGCTACTGCCACCGGTTGGGAACCGGGGTGGCGTCTCCTGAGGACTGCGGCTCCTGAGCTCAGCACAGAATCAAGAAGTGAAGGTTCCTGCTTTTGCAGCACAAACACAAAGCGAATTCTGACTGGGGCAGGAAGTGACCAGTGTGTCGGGGGCCTGGCTTCGCTGGCCGTCACTCTGCAGATTTGGGCAGGGGCAGCCTGGAGGAGGGGGGCGTCGGCGTCCGAGTGATGCGCCCCCGCCCCGCAGGGCCCGGGGGAGCCGAGGGACGTGTTTCTGAAGGTGGCTAGTGGTCGGAGCCCGGAGATCAAGGACTTCTTTGTCCTCGTTTACGCGTGAGTACCGAGCCCGTGGTCGCAGCGGTGGGGGCAGAGGGGGGACGCAGGCCAGGAGCTGCCGGTCCCGCTGTGCCCTGAGTCGTGGTGGGGGTGGCAGTCGGGCCCGTGCTGCGTGAGCTGAGCTCCAGGGCTGGCAGGGGCCCAGCGAAGGGTGCCCGCTGCTCAGAGGGGATGCTGTGTTGGGGTCCGCCAAGGAGGGGCAGTCGAGGTGGCTCTGGGCCCGGAGCAGTGCTCGGGACCCCGTGGCTATCGAGCCCGAGGGACTTGAAGCCGTGGAGCCTCCCGGGGAAGATGTGAAGGGCGGTCCTCGTGCTTGGATGCTGAGGCCCGATCAGCCGCCCCTTTGCCTCCCCTTCCCATTGGAAGTAGCCCCGGCCCCTTCCCCTGTCCTGCCCAGGGGGGTCTCAGCCCTTGAGGACCTTTAACGGGGGTGGGAGGCCGAGGGGGTCTTGCGGCATGTCTGAGAACGGGGCTCAGTGCCCGTCACGGGCGCATCACTGAGCCCCACTTTATAGCACAAGCTCGGCCCGGGTGACCTCCACGCCCACACCCTCGCCCTCGTCCACGCCCACGCCCTCGTCCACGCCGTGCTGCCATGGCCCTTGCCGCAGGCCTGCGGTGGGACTCAGGCTGGCCCAGGGTGCATGTCAGGCAGAAGCCCACGTGTCAGTCATCCTCAGGGTCCTTGTGCAGAGGCGAAGTGACACCTGAGCTCAGTCCCACTGAGAGCCTTCCGCTTAGGAGGGCTGTGCCCCTGCCCCAGCCCCGGGCCCGGCCTCTGCGCAGCCTTCCGGCCTCTTCCTGGCTTCTGTCTCATGGGTCAGTGCTGCCGTCCTCGGCAGGGCTGCCAGTGGCTCCTGTCCCTCACAGGGATCGCTGGCTGGCGACGCCCGTGCAGATATGGCGGGTCCTCCTCCACTCCCTGCAGCGCGTGGATGTCTCCTGTGTCACTGGCCAGCGGACCCGCCTGTCCCTTGTCCTTCGAGGGACACAGACAGTTAGGAAAGTGAGAGCTTTCACCTCGCACCCCCAGGAGCTGATGGTATGGACTTCTGGGGGCTGTTGGGTCACTCGGGTGTCCTCAGGCCCCTCCCATCCCCCCCTCCCCGGGACGGCTCCAGGGTCCTTGGCCGAGTCCTGGTTCCGATTGTCCTTCGTAGGCTGTGCTGTTGTGGGATGAGCGACATGTAATCCCGAAGGCCAGTTTTTAGAGTTACTGGCAGACACATATTAATAGTAACTGGAATGCATGCAGCCACAGCTCCCCACCTGCACAATGAGGCCGCCCGGCTGCCTGCGGGAGCTGGTTAAACGCCCCCCGCTGAGCCAGCGCCGGCACTCGGGCTGTCATCACATGGGATGGTGACACAGACGGGGTCGTCAACCATGATACACACCATGATACGGAGAGTGACCCAGACCATGACACTGTGACACAGATGGTGACACAAACTATGACACAGGGCACAGACTGTGACACAGATAATGACACAGACTGTGACATGGTGACACAAATGGTGAGATACACCATGACACACATGACACCGTGACATGCTTTGGCACTGCACAGACGACATGGTTTGGTCTGGCTTCAGATCTCGCGTTTTCACGTGAGCCCCTTCGGACCTCATGTCAGCCATGTGGGTCCCCCCAGAACAGGCAGTCCCCTCGGGTGCCCCTGGTCCGCTGGGTTAGGTGGCAGGAACCGCCCACGGCCCCCCGGGAGGGGCTGCGTCTTCATCTGCTTCTCTGCTTTCTTGGAGACGGACCCCAAGGGTGTGTTCGTGCTGCCACCTCACGGGGTACAGGACTTGCTCGTGGGCGTGCGGCCCCTCAGGGCGGGCGGCCGCTTCCTCCATCTGAACGTGGTCGACGTGGATCTCCACCAGCTGGTGGCCTCGTGGCTCGTGTGCCTCTCCTGCCGCCCGCCTCTCATTTCCAAGGTCTGCAGGGGCCAGATGGGTGGGCCCTGTGGTGCAGGGAGAGCTGTCACCTGGTTGTCCTCTCTGGCCGGGGCCGGCTGGGCCTGCTCCTGTGCTGTGAACCTGTCAGCTGGGAGCTCAGGGCTTGTCTGTCCTGGTTGTGGGGCCCCCACGCATGGAGTGGGCTCCAGAAACGCCTGGCCAACCGCTGGCCTCTGCCCACAGGCCTTTGAGATCACGCTGGCTGCGGGGGAGGGGAAGGGTGCCAACAAGCACATCACCTACACCAACCCCTACCCCTCCCGGCGGACCTACCACCTGCACAGCGACCACCCGGACCTGCTGCGCTTCAAGGAGGACACCTTCCAGGTGCGGCGGGGTGGGTGGCACGGTGCGGGGACTGAAGGCCAGGGCTGAGCCCCGTGCTAGGAGCAGGTCCAGCTAATGGTGGGGGGTCTTTGGAAGCCCCTGGGGGTGAGCCGTGCCATGAGGGGTGCCCTCTGCTGACTCCCCTACGTGGGGAGACACCTGCGTAGGCACCCTGTCGGGGGTGAGGGGGCTCCCCCCGTGGTGACCCCATAGTTTCACCCAGAGCTGCCCCGCAGGCCTGCCTTTCGTCAACCGTGAACGTTTTAAGGAAAGTGGCAGGACACAGGCTGCCAGTTAAGGGAGGGCATTTCTGCAAGCGCGTCTCCTGAGAGTGTGGGGACAGCAGGTGACATGGGGACGTGGGGCCCAGAACCTCAGTGTGCCCCCTGCCACCTGCCCCAGCGCCTGCGGCAGGAGCCCCGGGCTGAAGGTCCTCAGTCAGCCACGGGACCTGTGTGCTTGAGCAAACACAGGCCTGGGGCGTGGAAGTTGCTGGAAGACAGGAGCGGCCGGGGATGGGCGCTAAGATGGGTGCTCGTTTCCAGGTCGGGGGAGGGGAGACCCACACCATCGGCCTGCGGTTCGCGCCCCGTGGGACAGCCGGGGAGGAGGAGGTGCTGGTCTACATCAACGACCCCGAAGACAAGAACGAGGAGACGTTCTGCGTGAAGGTCGTTTACCAGTGAGGCGCAGCCGGGGGACTGGGCAGGCGTCCCCGCGGCCCCAGCAGAGGTCCCAGGCCGGGCCCTCAGGCCGTGCGGAGCCCGCGGAGCTGTCACACGCGAGGGGCTGTCACCGGCTGTCACGTCTCGATTTGCTTTTAGCAAAATGTTTTTTATGAATCACCTTAAATGATGAAATTACCTTTTCTCGCTGCGTTTTGTACAAGCGTGCTGTTTGCTGTGCAATGTTTCCTACTGGTGTCGCCGCGTCTTTAAATTACGTACGAAACACTGAACTGTCCACGTTTTCTCTCTCAACGGTTTTCTTGAGCATTTTCTGCCGTGTTCGCTGTTGTCAGGTTTTCTCCCCACAGGATGAGCCTGGCTTTCCTCTGGGGACAGCGTGGCTGAGGGACAGTCGGGTGTCCCATGGCCTCCTGGAGAGTCTGTTCAGGCCTGATGGGGTGAGGGGACAGGGGCTGCCACTGTGACCTCTGCTTCTCTTGTCACATCGCCTTCTGATTCTGGTCCCATCTGGAAACGCCCAGGGAACGGCTCCACCTGGACATCCTGAACTTCACCCATCTGCAGAGTCCCCTCTCCCTGAGGCCACAGAGTCACAGCTCGCAGAGATTAGGGCGGGGACCCCCGACCAGAACCTCGTCACGTGGCCGCAGCTCGCTCCCAGGGGCCTGGGGAAAGCCGTCCGTCTTTTAGGCGGCCATGTTTCCAGATAATCTGGGGGGCTGGCATCACCGAGTGAGCGGGTTTGGGGGGTGCCCAGCCATCTCCGTGGCCGCGCTTGCTGGCAGGGGTGCGGAGGAGTGGGCGGGCCGGAAGCGCTCGGGGAGGCGGGATTGGCGGGACTTGGTGACAGGTCGTGACCGAGGGCAGAGCCTCAGACGCAGGGGTGCCGAGCCGGTGCCCTGGGCCGGGCCCAGCGCTTCAACGTTAATTCCGCCCGCCGGCTGCCCGCCCCGGCCCAGCTGCTGGCCCCGCTGCTTTACCAGACTTGGGCCGGGCCCTCCGCGGGCGCTCAGGGCCGCGTCCGCGCGCACAGACGCAGCGCCATTCCCGGGAGCCTCTCCGTCTCCGTCTCCATCTCCGTCTTTTTCAGTGTCACCGCCCGGTGGCTTCCCGCCTGCGCGCCTGCTCCCAGCCCGCCGACAGCTACTTGTCACTGCGCCCACCCAGATTTCTCACGTCTGCTGCTGACTTACGGCGGTGCTCGTCTCTCTTTAGACACGCCAGGCGCCTCGAGAAGGGCCGCCTCGGTTCTCGGGCTGGGGGGCGGCCGTGGTTTCCTCAGCCGCCTCGTGTCTCCCGGCACACGGGTCGGGGTGGACGCGGTCTGGCCCGCCGCCGTCTGAATGTAGCTGTTTAAGTTGAATTTTTGGGGACGTTTGCTGAGACCTTTACAAAGGAGGAGACAGAGGCTGGGAGCGTGTCTGGCGTGGCCTGAGCACGGTGGGGTCACAGCCCTTGAACCTGGTGGACAGACAACGACTCCTGCTGGTGACAGTGCA
The DNA here is from genome assembly GCA_004026885.1 of Lyroderma lyra. Lineage (NCBI taxonomy): Eukaryota > Metazoa > Chordata > Mammalia > Chiroptera > Megadermatidae > Lyroderma > Lyroderma lyra. The sequence continues at coordinate 2,083 of PVJL010014509.1, read as the reverse complement.
CGGAGCTCACATACAGTCACGACCTTACTAGTTGGCACACGTCTGCTGGCGACCCCACGAGTGCCCTCTGGCTCCAGGACCCCAGAGCAGCACCAGGCCCGAGCTGGTCCGTGGCAGGCGGTGCCACGCCGAGGAGCCTTCTCCCGTGGCCCAGAGAGTGTCTCGCCACCCAGCCTCCTTGTGGGGCCCCACGCTGCCTCAGGCAGGACGGGCAGAGGCCTCCACATGCCTCCCCCCGCCCCGGCTGCCATTGGGAGCCCCGGCCGGAGCCCCGCTTGGGGGAGGCGGGTACGTGTGGGGTGCGCTCTGTCCATCACCCACAATAACCCGCTGTGGCCGGAAGCTGGGGAAGCAGAGATGAGAATCCAGAGGGTTTGGAAACAGACGCTGCTGGACACAGTTGAGTTCCAGGAGCAGCATGGCCTGGAGGGGAGCAGAAGCCGGGGTCCTGGTGGGGGTGCCTGGGCCAGACCGCAGAGAGGGGCCCCACGTCCCAGGGGGCACTTGTCTCCCCAGAACCTCTCCCTGACCCCCCTGGGTCCCTCCTGGGGCCTGCTCTTCAGCTGTGACAGCCAGTCCTGGGGCTGGGGGGCCGCGGCTGCTGCGGGCTGGGGATGTCCAGCTGGGAGGGACAGTGGGTGTAAGGATGGGGCGTGGCTGCAGCACCTGCGCATCTCCCTGGGCACGTGGCCATGCAGGCTAGCAAGGGGTGTCTGCGGCCTGCCAGGAGGCTGTGGCAGTGGTCCGTTCATTCGTCCATTCCTTAGTGTCTTGGGGTTCCCCGATATGCCAGACCACGCCCGTCGTCGTGGACACACTGTCACATCTCCGTGTCCCCGGCACACAGTGGGTCCACTCCTCAGTTACGGTCCCTGCAGTCTGTGTGCTGACGGAGGCGAGCCCTGGGTTCCCTGGGTGTCAGGCAGAAGCGGCCACACTGGGCAGGACGGGGCTTCTCTCTCCCCTGCCGTGGGCACTGCTCTCTTTTCCTGCGCCCCAAAGCCCTCCCTGGGCCCGGGGAGGTTCATGTGCCTGCTCTTCACAGCATATTAAGCTGACAGGCACCCCCCATCGGGGACCATGCTGGGCGCCTCTCTGCTGCTTCACTTGGATGGAAAGTGACAGCTAATATTTCTGGAACGAATACTGTAAAGACTACAGTCTATCAAGGGCCCTACACGGGGTTATTAGATGAGATTAACTGAGTAATTTGCCCAGAATACTAATATTCTTAAGGATTATGGATGAGCCCTGGTCTTTCCTGAGCTGCCGTGAGCCAGAAGCGTCTGGGGTGGACCCTGCGTCACGCTGGGGGCCGCAGAGCCACCAGGCTTCCCTGAGGACATAGGTGCCGACGCAGGGATCAGACGCTCCAGATCACACAGAGGTCAGTTGTGACCAGGAACTAATGTCCAGGAACCTGCTCGCAGACCCAATTAAGCTCTCACCACTGTGTGGTCACAGTGTGGGGTGGGTGGGCTGCTCTGCTGGCCGGGGGCGGGGGGTCTGGGTGCTGCAAAGCCACAGGCAAAGGGTGGGCAGGCAGTCGGTCGGGTCAGCTGCAGGGAGGTAGGTGAGAGTTTCAGCAATAACCCAGCGCACCCCCTCGGGCCCCCACATGAGAGTCAGGATTGGGCTTCTAGAATGTTTGAGAAAGACCCTTGAACCCCAAGGCCAGCTCGCTGGTGTGCTCACTCTGGGCAGACGCTGTGTGGGGCTGCTGACCACGGGTGCCTCGGGGTCTTTGGTTGGGAGCCCGCGGCCGGCAATGCGGGTTTCGGCCAGGGTCACTCCAGGCAGATGTGCGGTGCACCTGAGGGATGCTGAGGGGACAGGGGGCCCCGGCCCCACGTGGCTCATGAGCGGTGGGCGAAACCCTGCCCCTTGGTACGGAGCCGTGAGCAGGGGGTCGTGGGGCCCCTGGAGGAGATGGGGGCTGGGGTCTTCCTGGGGGAAAAAGGCCTGTGCTGAGCTCTAAAGGGAGAGAAGGGTGGGCAGGAAAGGGCATTGCAGTCCATGGGGACACAGCGCGAGGCCCCCCAGACCCTGTTGGGAGAAATCAGTGGGTCCTGCCCACCCCACA
>PVJL010014508.1:0-27849 GCA_004026885.1 Lyroderma lyra | reverse complement strand
TTTTGCCCCAAAGCCCGAGTAGGGACTGATGGGTACGTTGGAGATAATCGCGTGCTGAGACACGCAGTCGGGCTTGTGTGTAGGAATCGATGGGGCGTATAAACGATGTCTGCCTGGTGAGCCGCCTGATTCCTAACGGCGCGTGTCACAGTACTGTGCTGGGTCTGCTGTAGCTCATCGCAGGACACCCGCGGCCGCACACAGTGCTGACGCTCACAGTGGCTGTAACGCGCGACAAGGCTCGTAGGGAGGCCTATGACAAGGGATAGAAGGTGATTCTCTCCTTCCCAAGCCTCTCCCCAAGGACCTCACAAAAGCCGCTGCTTCCCACACAGGCAGCTCCCAGAGGAGTCCGGCAAGTGCTGAGCCTCCTGCGGAGCTGGCTCAGTCGTGATGCGGGCCAGCGGGTGTTAGATTCCCTGGGGGAAGGGCCAGCGGAAGGAAAGCGGCCCGCTCGCTGCACCGCGGGGACGAGCGGCTTCCGGAACTTACTCCCGGCTTCCGTGTTTAAACCACGTCGCGGACCTGGCATGATGGCACAGGTTGCGTGCCTCGTGGAATAGGGGTGACTGCTGGCCGCCCTGAGAGCGGGGAGGCAGAGAGGGGCCTCTCGCTGGGCAGGAGCGAACAGCTCAGCCATTAGCTCTCGTGTTCTTTCCGGCAAAAACAAAGCAGTGATCCGCGGAGGGTGGTGTCCCAGGCGAACCGTCCCTCAGTCCTTTGGGCGACTCCGTGAGACCTGAGAAGGCCCCGAGTGGCTCTCAGCAGCACATGTGAGACAGCCCTGTGGCCTAGAAAGAGCCATGACAGAATCACGGAGACCTGCTCCTCTGCGTTCGCGTCATCCGGACCTGTGACGCGAGAAGACGGTGCATGCAGCTCACCGGGTGTCAGCGCTCGTGCAGCGAGGGGGTGCGACAGCCCGTCAGACGTCTCGCTTTTTTGAGATGGACCTTTTCCTCCCCCTAAGTTTCATTAATTAAGTCATTTCCCTCTGAAATAATAGAGAAGTCGCTCTGAACGGTCTGTCACCAGCCGCACGCTGTCCGACGTGTCTCAATGCCTTCCACGGTGTCCCTAGCCACCGCTCGTTTCCCGACGGCGACGTCTTGAAACTGCGATGTGGACACAGCGTCTCTCCCTGCCCTCACCTGAGTGCCCTGGATTGCTCTGAGTCCCGAAGGTCACTGTCTGTCGGTTCCGGGACATTCTGGACGAGAGAGCTTGGACAGAACGCGTACAGGGCGGCTGGGGACCAGTGTCCCAGGGAACCCGACACGACCGCCTCGCTCGCCCCTCCCGCAGGACACGCCCCTCCGCCTGGCCGCGTGGTCCGGGCCGGCCAGCTCCTCGGGCGGCGCGAGCCGGTCGCTCCTGTCGGAGAGTCAGGAAAAGGGCGGCGCTCGTGGGCAGGTCTTTAGTCTAGAAAAAAGAGAAGGTTCAGGACGGAGAATGTTCTGCTGTGCTCTCTCTCGACACTTCACAAAAAAAAAAATAAGTGGGTGTTTGCCGACCACCTGTGCAGTGGGGGCCGGGTCGCACAGGGACACAGCACGTGGGCACTGGCCGGTCGCATGTCCACTGAGGCCACCAGCAACTGACCCTGCGCTCCAGCCAGCCCCGCCCCTGGAAGGCGGGGACCCGGGCAGAGCTGTCCCGGAAAGGGCCAGCCACGTCCCCGGTCTCGTTGCGGTGACAAGGGCTGGGACTTTTCTAGAGTGGGCAGGACGCCCGGGGTCTGCCGGATGTCAGTGGCCCAGGCTAGGCTTCCGGAATGCAGGGCTGGAATCCGTTCTGGGGGTGGGGGGTGGGGGCTCCGTGTCTTCTAGCCCAAGGCTGCGGGCACAGGGGCGGGGAGAGGACCTTCATTAATCACAGCGTTCTTGGACCAGCACCACCACGACCCGACTTGTCTTTAATTCTCTGTGTTCCTTACTCTGTCTTTGCCTGGCCGAGTACCACACTAACAGAGACTTCCAGAACCGAACTGATGCACTCAGGTCTGGGAGCTGGCAGTCCCAGGCTGAGGTGCTGGCCCATGCAGCTCCTGGCGAGGGCCCTGGTGCTGGCTTGTAGGTGACGGCCACCTTCTCTCTGTGTCCTCTTGTGGCTTTTTCTCTTCAAGAGGTGAGGGGGTGGGGCCGCGTCTGATGGTCAGGCACCCCTGCCCCCATCACGATGGCTCAGTAAATGCACAGTGAGGAGAACCTGCCTGGTCACCTTTGTTTTCCGTGTGCTCCCCAGGTGTCACCGCCACATCACCACCCGGCAGGCACGGGAGAGCCAAGACCGCACCCTCACACGGTCCTGTCCTCGCCGCCCAGAGGGACCATCAGCCTGAGGTACCGCTGCCTGACCCCGCACACACCTCACCTCAGGGGAACTGACTGACAAGTAGAAGAAAAGCAGGAAAGAGGCCAGAGATGTCCCCGTCACGGACGCGACGCCCTCCCCCTCTTCCCGGGCCGTTAACTACTAACGGGGATTTGTTGGGTGGTGGTTGTAAGGGTTCACAGTTAGTGTCCTTACGGACAGGCGGTGGCGATTACGGGGTCTGAGAAGCAAGAGAGCACTTGCAAGTACATACGAGGGGGACCCCAAAAAGCTGGAATGACCTTCCAGAGGACGGGCCCCTGGTGGCACCGGCTTCCCCACTGGGTGAGGGTTCTGGGGGCCCGTCTGCACCCGGGCACCAGCCGGCGTGGTGGCGAGAGGCTGCGTGCGGCTTCAGTGCATTTGTTTTCTGGGGACTTTCAGCGCGTTGGCCCATTTCATGACGGTGACGGACACGGACCGCGTGCAGCCTGACACCCACTTGCCCGCCCCGCGCTCAGCAGATTTTGACCAACACCAGCCTGACCCCCATGCCCACCCTCCCTAGTCACCCCATCTCGCCCCCAAATAACTTTTTTTGTTTCCCCGGGATGTAAAAAGTCCTCGAAGGGAAACGTTATGCCGACATAGAAGAGGTGACACAAAAAAATGACAGAAGCACTAAAAGGCATCAACACCAGCGAGGGCAGAGCCTGTTCTGGGCCGCGGGAAAAGCGTCTCGGTAGGCGTGTTGCACCCAGCAGAGAGTCCCCTGAAGGTGACTGACGTTTAAACACGTAAGAATAAATACACAACTTGTATGTGTATATAAGCAAATCCTGGGGTTTTAGGGTCCCCCCTCGTGTTTAAAAACTTGAAAGAGCAGGGCTCCCCGCTGGTAGTTCTCGTGTGTCGGTGTCGTAATGCACGGCCACGACGATGGCCGGGTGGCCGTGTCCACGTGTGGACCCACCGAGGCGTAGGAGCTGTGGAAGCGAATCGCGTGGCCCCGCGCCGTGGCCACCGGACACCCCGCGCAGGTGAAACGCTGACGGGCTGCGACCCCGTGGGGTCCCTCCCACTGAGCACGTTTTCCTCATCTGTCTTACAGGAAGCCCCGGGGAGAGGGCAGAAAGTGCCGGAAGGTGTACGGCATGGAGCACAGGGACCTGTGGTGCACGGCCTGTCGCTGGAAGAAAGCCTGTCAGCGGTTCACCGACTGACCCCGGGGACCTGGGCCCGGCCGCCCGGCTCACTGCTCCCCGCGCCCCCCGCTGCGGGCTTCGGACAAAGCTCTCGGTCCGGAGCAGAACGCACCCGGAGCCCCGACCCCGCCCGGGCCTGCAGGGACCCCCGCCCAGAGCACCGCCGCCTCGTGTCGTGGGGGCGTGCAAAGCAGTCAGCCCTTCGCTGTGCGTCTGGGCCCGAGCTTGGAGGACTCCCGTGGCGACAGGGCAACAGAGCCCACCTCCCCTGGAGGGGACAGGCTGGGTCACGCCTTCTGAGGGCGATTCCCCGGCACGCACGCACGCACAAGGGCCCCGGGCGACACACAAGGGCCCCGTGCGGAGACCCGCCTCTGCTTCCGTGTGCACAGCCTTCTCCTGGCTTTCCGTTTCACGCCCTCGGTCCCCACGCACGTGTGGCACCCTGGGGACCTTTGCTGCGTCTCCCTTGTCTGGTGGTTGGTTTTGTTGTGAAGAATGGCCCCAAACGGAACCACCGCAGGGCGCTGAGCTGGAAGGGACCCCGGACGGCGGGGACTCGAGCAGGGACCGCCAGCGGTGTCACCAGCGGCCGTCCACCCCACGCCCGCCGTCGCCGTGGGGAGCTACGCCTGGAAGTCCCCCCAGACCCAGGAGACGCCCAGCCCCTGCTCAACCCAGAACGGGCGTGGGGAGCCCCCCGGGTAAGCCTGGTGCCTCCCTCAGGGACGCCACGGAAACCACAGCTGGGGTCCGCGTGTCACCACTGGTCCGACCAAGTCATCGCCCGGTCGGTGGGCCGTCGGGCCTGCCCCCCGACGTCCACGCTGTTGGCGTGAGGAGCGAGCGGTCCACAGCTCCCGCTGGCCGTCGCGGCGCCCCCGTCTGGTCGGAGAGCCGACACGCGCCCGGCGGGCGCTTGGACAGGGTTGACGCTCCAGCACGTCTGGGCGCTGGGTTCGTGCACCCCGAGACGCGGCGCGGGGAGAGGGCGGACCCGCGCCTTCATCGTCTCGTAGGAAAACCCTGGAGCTCGTCAGTAAGGCGTGCGCGAGGGCGGGCCCAGGTGTGGGGCGGCGCCGGTGTGGTCGCACCGGGGCTCGCGCTGGGTGCCGTGCGTCGGGCTTTCTAGGCTGCTGGCTTGGACGCTGGGTGGTCGGTTGGCTTTGGTGGTCGTCGCGCAGGGGGCGGGACGGGGCAATCAAGCCCTGCTCTCCACGGTCCTGCGGAAGCATCCCCTCTCCGGTACCTGTGCAAAGGGGGACGAGCACCTTACAGGACGTACAGCACGGGCCAGGGAGCCTAGGGTCAGCCACAGGCGTGTGGACTCGGGGCGCACAGAGGAGCGTTTCATGTGTGTGTAGAGATGGCGCGCGCCCTCTTTTGTAACGAGGAGGAAGAGGGCACCTAGTCGTCACAGACGCGCGCTGTGTCCAAGCGAGGGCGACACGCAGGGGGTCTGCACCGCGGAGCAGCCACGACCTGCATTCCTACATGTTGGCAGTTCTCGTGTGCAGACTCACCTGACTGTTTAAGCGTTATCCCTCGGGAAGAGATCCTGGTCTGCACCTTCAGAGCTGTGTCCGTGTCACGGCACGACGACCCCTGCGCACTCGCCACGGCACCGGCTACCACGTGTGTTCGTGCTTCCAAGGTCAGGCGGCGGGTGCACAAAGGCTGTGCGTCCTCTACCCCTGCGTGGCCTTTCTCCTCCCGGCTGTGAGATGGTGCCATGGCCTGTGGGTGGGGTGTCCAGCGGCCACGGTGAGTCAGGGCCGGTCACCATCCGAGCGTGTCTTCGCACGTGGTCGGGATGCAGCCCTGGAGCGATCTTTGCTGTGGCCAAGCTCAGCCCTTACCCGGGTCTGAGCCGATGCACAGGAAGAAACAGAAGGCAGAGCTGAGCGTAGCTGCCCTGAGATGCCCCCCCTTTCTAGACCTTTCTTTACATGCACTCTTGTGCGTCTCCCACCCACGGGGGCCCCCTTTCTGCCTGCCAGCCCGGGGCTCAGGGTGCCCTCTGCTCTGGCTTCTAGACATGCACAGGTCCCCGGCCCACACAGACACCCACTAACGGGGGACCCACCAAGCTTCGCCCAGCTGGCCTTGGACGGAAGAGGTTCCATTTCCTGCAGGCCCCCAAAAAGCAATGAATTGTAGTCTACAACCCCGACTGTAAAAGCTGAACGTCAAAAACAAAACAACAATGTGCAGCTGTGTTGCTGTCCTTTGGAACTAAACAAAGTGCCATGCGCAGCCCGCCATCCATTTGTGCCATCTCCGTGGGGTACCACGCTCCTTTGTGTCATCACTTGGCCAGGGAGGAGGGAGGTGGGTGGGAAGCAGCGCCCCGGGGCACGCTGGCCGCTAACCTGGGCCGCCCCCCCATCACGGGAACCCCCCATCACAGGGACCTCGAGACCCGTCTGTGCGAAGAGGGGCAGTGATGCTGAACGCAGGTCCCAACGTGTTTCTAAAGAAGGCACGTTTGTGGCCTTGACCTTGACACCCTTTTTCTTCAGAGAAGGTTTCTCATTGGTCCCCAAAGAAGGTGTTTTTCACGGTGACGGACGGGCGTTCTCCAGGTAGCTAACTGCCCCACAAAGAGAGGTCATCCGGCAGCCCTCCGTCCTTCCCAGGGACGTGCACCCAATGTGTGGGCACAGGGTGACAACTTGGAGAAAGAAGCAAGAGGATTGGGGACCCAAGAGGACACATGAGAGGCCCGTGGGCACCCGGCTCCCCCGGTAGCAGCCCTGGACACCTGGGGAGCTGCCAGGTTCGCCCTCTGGGGGGGCCAGGGGCCGGAGGGGCAAGGGGCTGCCTGTAGCAAAAGGAGAGTGCGTTCGGGAGACAGGTGTCCCCCCGCTTGGAAAGCAGCCCTGAGTCCTGCAGGAGCAGCACCGCTGACCCTGCTTCATTGCGCATCAGACTTTTCTGGAAAGGCAAGTACAGCCTGCCCCCGAGCGCACTGAGCAGCGCAAGAGCTGCAGGGACGGAAGAGGATGCCTTTGGGGAGCGTCGCCAAACCCCCACCAGTAATACTCCTTTCCTCAGGGAAAACATGTGGCCAGTGGAACCGGAGGGCCTTCAGACGGGAAGGACGTCTTTTCTAGCCAGAGAAGTCGCTTTTTTCTTCTTTTTAAACAAGACACATTGAAGGTGAACTGGACAGCCCCGCCGGCTGGAGGCGTGGGGCGGACGCCCTGTGGGCTGACCTACAGGGGACGGCGGACCTCGGGGCTACGGGCACAGCCCCTGCTGGGTGTTCGGAGACTCGTGCGAGGCCTTTGCGGAATGTAACTGGGAACGGACGCCCTGACGGTCCTTCTTCCCAATCCCCGGTGCACGGCGCGTCCTTCACCTTGGCTAGGAAGCGAGCTCCCCGCCCCCTGGAACGAGTGGGTGCGTGCCAGCGGGTGGGCGCAGAGCCGGCTTCCGTTCTGCAGCACGCACGGGGCACGCAGGTCAGCTGGGAACTTCTAGAAGCCCATAGCCCTCCGCCCGGTGGCACACAGCCTGTCCTGGCCCCCTGCATGTGTGCTGGGCTTCCTCTGCGGGAGCCGTTTGCCTGCGTCGTTTTGCATTGGCACAAGTCAAACCAGGAGTCCGTAAGTAAAACCAGGCTGGCACCTTTCGGACCGGTTCCGTCCCTAAGGCGTGCGCACCAGTCCAGCGAGAAAGGGCACCGTGGCCGGAGGACCAGCGGGTTTGCTTACCGTGACTGACTTTGAAAAAAGCAAATTTGTCCTGGTCTACATGCTTTAAAGGTGTTATCTGTCACAGGACCAGCAATCAAAATGCAAGTTTGACTTCTGGTCCTGTTGTGTAAATAGTTCCTTTTTTGTTTGTTCGTTTGTTTGTTTGTTTTTGAAGACAATCTCCCGTTTTATAACGTTCCTTGTGGGTCTGCGAATCACAATGGTGATGTGTTGTGTCAGCGTGTGATCTGAAATACAATCGCAGTTGTAACGTCATTTCCCACGTGAGACGGAGCCTCTGTGCTGCCTGGGCGGCTGCTGTCCTGGGGGGCGGGACACCCCTGCAGTCAGCACGAGGGCTCAGCCTCGCAGGCTCACGGGACCGGAAATCTCTTACAAGACGTCGTGTTTTGTAATCACAAAGAACATGGACATTTTGTGGGAAATGGCCTTGGTTTTATACATTGGAGCTTATTTTTTAAAATAACAGTATTTTAGCAGACAGGAAGTGTTAATGTTCCAGGCAATTCCTGTTCTCCAAACAAAGGGCTAAGCCTCTTTTAAGCACGCGTTTTGATGCCTATCTTTTCAATGAACCCTCTGCGGCAGGGGTGGAAGTCCCCATCAGATCAAGGATTGTTACAGAGAATCACGATGACGACAGGTACTCCTTTGATCGTTGCCCGTGTGTTTTCAGAGTCTTGTGGGAAAAGGACACTTTAAGAATCATCCTCTGTATCTTAAATCTTAGAAATGTTCATAGACATGCCCGTAGGCCCTGGGAGAGAGAGTGTCGTAAGTCTTTTTAGTCTGAAGTGTTCGATTCTGTCACAAAGACAAGCTCACGGCTCAGCGTACCACAACCACACACCTGCGTGTAGCTAGCAAGGACCGTTGGGTGGAAATTGCTAAGATCGTGGAATGTAAACCCAAAGATGGGGTATGTAGGCGGTCAGTGGTGCTTAGAGTAATTTTGTCCTTGGCATTAATTAAATAACTAATTTCCTTATCAGAACACAAGCCTGGTTCTTCAGGTGAGGACTTCACAGACACGCCAGGTGGAAATCCGAAAGTCACTGTGTCCCCAAGAGCTGGGGGGATGGGGGGTGAAGGAGGCTCGGAGAGCTTGCTAACCGCACCAGTAATTCCGAGCGTGGCCGCACTGCTCACAGCGCTGGGCGCTTTGTTTTCTAGCCCACTCACGGTCAAGGCAAGAGAGCTCTTCTCCTCCTGAGATTTTCAGCCGTTCCAAAGCCAGACGACTTAGCCAAGTCTGCAGAGAGCTGGGAGGATCGGTCGTACACCCATCGGGCAAGTCCTGGGAGGTGGGTAGAGGGTCCCTCAGACCTTCAGGTGGGCTTTGGAGTCTGAGCATGTAGAAATGCGCCAAGGTGGGGAACAACAGGACGGCCTCATCGCCTGGTCCCCTCGATGAGGCTGTCAGCACATCTCTGTGCCCAGGGTAGCATGAGTGTCCCCAGGAGGCGTTTAGTGATGGCTGTGTGGTTTTGGACCACAGGAGTCTTACTCTACCTTGAAGGAGAAGCTTCTTAACGGTGTGGAGCAGATGCCTTCGAAAGGATAGGCAGGTGCTGTTGGTGAGCGAATCAGGATCGGGCCGGGGACGGCCAGGAGAGAATGGCAGAGATCATGGTGAATCAGGGAACACCTGTGTCCCCTTCGAAGCAGGGGGCCCAGCTCTGGATAGTCGGAACCAGGGCCGCTGGATTTGCAGCTCGGAATTACGATGTGACCTGACTGAAGTCTGACGCCTCATGCAGATTGTTGGTCAGCACCGTGCTGACGAGGGAAACCTGCGTCGGGGCACAGGCAGCCCTGGGCCACCAGCTCTGTCACCTGCCATGGCCATCAGGCCCCATTCCCCCTTCGGCCCCCCAAATCACGCTTTGGCGCCATCGGGGCAACCAAAAGCCGAGAAGGGAAAGAGGTCAGTTCCCGCGGAGGGCTTGACTATGGGGGTACGACGTCCCCGCCCGGGCCCTGCCTCCCATGGACATACGCCGCAGTACGCACCGCCCAGCTCGCACTCCGCCTCCTCGAGGCGTGCCCAGGCCGGGCCCCAAAGCATCGAGTCACTGTCACCGCCCTCTCCCCGTTCTCACTGCCATGGCCGCTGGGACGAGGGGCTGGGCCCACACGGCCCCCCATGTCCCAGCCCTTGGCTGACCCCCTGCTCTCCCTCCTGCTCCTCCCGACTTCCGGCTCCCGGGGCAAACGTTCATCATTTCGCCTCCCCGACGGCAAAATCCTTGCCCCGGAGCCAGGAGGGGCTTCAGTATCTTCGAGGGTCCGGAGCTCAGAATGGTGCTTTTCCACGCAGAAGACCTTAGCGCCCGGTCAGAGGGCGAAGACAGAAAGGGACAGAGGCGTCGTGGAGAAGGTGAGACACCATGTCCCTCGCTTGGACGGACGGTCCCTCGTGAGACCGTAGCTTGCGCCCAAGCGCTGGCGGTGCTGGGACAAGCCAGCCCTTCCACATACGGGACAAAGCAGGTCTCTGTCGGGTACAGTGTGTCCTTTGGCCTTCCTAAGAACCGACTGTAGAAGGGTCAGCGTTGCCCACCTCCAAGGCCAGTGCGGAGTGGTCTTGAACCCAGAAGCCAGGTAAGGAGCGGGGCAAGGGCGCATCAAAGCTCAGACCTTAGTCCTCCAGAACACCGCCAGAGCCGAGAAGACCCAGCGACCCTTCGGGTCCTTGACGCACCCCTCCCGTCCCGTCTTTCAGCACAGACGTCACGAGCCCGGTCATTCACCGTGTCAAACGCCCACAGAAGCCCCCCAGATGTAGCCGGTAGGGCCCCGGTTCCCAAGCTCCGACCGCCGATTCGCTCATGCCAGTGACGGAAGAGGGGTTGAGCTGCTGACAGTCCTCGTGGTCCCCACACCGTGAGGCCCGCTCACGTTGACCGTGTGTAACTGCCACGCCGGGACCCCGGCAGTCGGGCCACGCCGCGTTTGAACACGGACGCCATGTAAGCAGCCTTGGTGGCACCGCGCGCTCTCGGGCCGACGCGCAGGCCCCACGCGGGAGCGAATGTCCCCCAGCGCTGGACCCACCTGCCCCTGGGGTTCGGGGCGAAGCCACGCGCAGTGAGTTTAAGCATGGGACTAGGAGGACCTGGACGGTTCTGCAGGTTTGCACCTACCCCCTTCGTAGGCTTTCTGATGAACGACCCCTGTGCGCGGTTTCCCACGTCATGGTACAGTGCTGGGGCGGGGGGCTCTTCTGTGCTGGAAAAGAAGCCCATTTGGTCACCCACACGGTGACAGTGGCAGGACTCCCTTAAAAGGGCCCAGGCTGGAGGGCACAAGGAAAAACCTGTTGCTCCAAAAGGCTCAACAGTGGAGTTTGAAAGAAGGTGGAGATTGTGAACTCGATGCAAAGGACGTGGTGTCCCGCTGGGTGCCATCCATGCAATTCACGGTCACCGGCCCGAGAAAAGATTCCCTTTCTTTGTGGTTATAATTAATTCTCAAGCCTCATTAACTACAGGGTCCCCCTGCTATCCGAAAGTAGGGTGTTCTTCCAAACCCCTCCACACCCCAGAACGGCTTTTGTCTAAAAGTGACCGTCATCTCCGGATTGCTTCTGGTTGGCCAAAATGGTTTGCTCACAGCGGGCTCCCGTAAGTGCCCCGTGGCCTAATGCAAACCTTCGGAAGCCGTGGGGGACACCTGGCATGCCGGTCGCTAGGGAGGCAGTTTCCTAAATTTTTAATTCAGAAAATGAGAGTAGGAAGTAGCGGCGGCTCCCGGCCAAGGCAAGAGGGCTGTCATGAAGGAATGACATTGTGTGTGTGTGTGTGTGTGTGTGTGTGTGTGTGTGTGTGTGTGTGTTTTAAGCTGCTCATCCGTTTCCTCCTGACTTCTCTCTGCCTCCCTGACGGAAGAGGAAAACCAGCCTTCCGGAGAAGCTGAGCTTTGAGAGAGAGAGAGAGAGAGAACAGGCGCCCCCCTGGCTGTCCCCTCCCATTTGCTGGTGACACGTCCCTCTCCCGTCCCTGCTCACGTTCAGGGCAGATAGTGGGACAGAGAGGGAAGAGGTAGTGGAGCTTTGGGGCCAGCGGTTGTTGCCGGGGTTGGAACAAACCCCCAGAGACCCCCAGTGCAGCTGAACCACCAGCCACCCCCTCCCCCGCCCCTAAGCAGGGACGTGTCACGTGAGGATTACCGAGCCTTCCTGTGCTTTTTAACCCCTTTTCCTAGACTCTGCTCATTGGACATCGACGACTGTGACTTGACCAAGCCCTGTGATGAGAGCGAAGCCCCTGACTGTTGGGGGAGCTGGTAGGAAGCTTTAGAATGGAGTTAGGTTTTTCGGGGAGAGCTCAGTGCCCCCAAATATACTTGTCCTGTGACTTCAATAACTGAAAATGCCCTCGGTGTAAAGTAACCCGGGAATACGGATCATATATGTAAAAAAATAAATAAATAAAATGCCATTTATCAATATTTTCCTACAACATACCCTAAAATCCCTATTTTTGTAATCAATGGTTGGACGATGGTCCGCCATGTAAACGTGTGCTCTCTGGAATACCCAGACCCTAGTGTAGTTCCCAAAGCGTTTCGTGTATCAAAATCGATATACTTAGAAGCACTCAGGAGAAGCAGACACCGCTAGGTCCCAAAGGGTTTGTGACTGTCATCCAAGGCAATGGCTGAGTGGCCTGCGGTCCTCTGGGGAGTGAGAGAAGAAGCAGTTGTCAGAAAACCTCTGTTGCCCTGAGCCCACGATAAGTTGTTTTTCTGTTTGTTTGTTTTTAAAGTCTACTTTTAAAAACGAAGCCACTTTCCGATAGTTTTCTACACCCAATCTCAACGATTAAAATGAAATTATAAAATGTGTCAAATGGGGTCGTTGGTGGGCAGGCCGTGAGTGGGAAGCGTTTGTTTTTAGACAACTGCCAGCTAACCCAGGGAAAGAGGAAGACCGACGTTAGAGAAAGAAGTGGCCTTCCCATTGGACGTGTCACTGGGCACTCATTCAAAGGCACCGTGGCCGTGCTATCCAGTTGTTAGAGAGCTTTGGACATACAATCTTACTACCATTTCAAGGTTAAGTACAGCTTACAAAAGTCATTAATATTAGCGAGTGAATGTATAAAGTTACAAACTATGCATTTTCCAAGAATACTGTTTATTTTGTGTCGAATCCAAGTAAATGCTTTTCATAGAGACTTCTCACAACCACACATTGTTCCAAATAAACTCGGGCGCCTGTCGTCACGGGGATGTGGGATTCTCGTCCCTGTTCTGCTAGCTGACATTTTTAAAGACAGTGCATGGAAACTTCAGGCTCTAAACAAACTCTGCCATTCCAGTGAAGAAATGGGACACGGTTTATATTTTACTCCGTAAGCAGGAAAGGGACATGTTGGCTGTCACAGGATGTGCCCAGGTCTTGTGAGGTATGTGTTCTGGTAGCACTGGGTTAGCACGCAAGCTAAACTGCATGGAGTTCGTGAGTATTGCGTCGGATGAATACAGCGTAGGTTGTGCCCGGTGTGTTTAACTCTCAACCTAAGGAAAACAGTATTTCTCAAAGGGGTTGGGTCATATAACTTCAAAGAACAGAATATAAAAATATTGTTCATAGGAACCAGGTGTGCAGGTCTAGCGCATCGTCTGTAGGTTGCACTGTGTGCTGACCACCCAGAGTCAGTGCTCTTTCTGTCACCACGTCACCACGTCACCACGTATGTGACTCCCCGCCTCCTCTCCCACCCCTCCCCCCTTGCCCTCAGGTCACCACTAAACTATTGACCGTGTCCCTGAGTTTCTGTTTCCTTGTTGCTTTCAGTTTTATATTCCACATACGAGGAAGTCATATGGTTCTTGGTGTTTTTCTGTTTGACTTACTTCACTCAGCACGATGTTCTCGAGGTCCGTCCATTTATTTTTTTGTAAATGGTAGTAGTTCCTCTTTCCTTACAGCTGAGTAATATTCCATCACCACAGTCAGTCTTAACAATAAGAAAATATACTGTTCAGCAGAGCAAATCATTGCTCTTTTTTCAAAATTACACAGAGATGCTGACCTATTGCGGGGAAGTCCATGTGAAACAGGCACACATGTCTTCAGCCCCCGGGTTGATTTTGTGTTTTCATGAAACCTTTTCCATTAATAATTTATCTTTGCTCCTTAATCAGTGTTTTGCTACATTACTCCATAAGGAGAAAAAAAATTCTTCCCTTCATCTGACAATGTGGAAATAAAGACCATTTCTCTACTTTCTGGCTCTCTTCTGTGTCCAACGAGAAAGTGTCTCCACTGTTTGTACGTGAAATAAGGGAAGACGCACTTCTAAGCCTGGTACTCGTGGTTCTACTGGATTTGTTCGCTGCCTATTTAGAAGTTATTGAGGCTGGGGTGGGGATGTGTCTTTTTATATGATTTTTAGCCAAATTCAGCTGTTCTGATACTACATTTCTGCATAGCTAGCCGACTGTAAATACAGCCTGTGGACATTCAGGTTCATAAACCTTTCCATGACTGTTCCTCAGCCATGCTCCTTACCGGCTTTGGGCACATTGTACATAGATTTGTCGAACGTTTCAATGATGTGGTTTTTCTAAACGCTGTTCTCTAAAACAACTTTTTTGAATGTCTTTTGCTTTCCTTTGTTTGGGACTTTGTGTGCTGGTTTAACAAAAAATAAACAAATAAATAAATAAATGTTTCCTAAACATTTAACACCAGGAAAAATATTTAAAATAAACTGGTGCTAATTGAAATAGAAGAAAAACTTCAGATGGCAGATTGACGACACAAAATGTTCACACCAGTTTAAACTGCACTTTCCCAAGGGGACAGCTGTCACCTACCGACCGTGGGTGTTGGGGGACCGCCACATGTTTACAGTTTCTGTGGCTCATTTACGTGTAAAGTGTAGAAATGGCCCCCTGTCCCCCAGAATCCAGGATCCGCTACCCTGGTCCGGTGGAAGCATTTACATAGAAGGGAAGGTTTATAGTAAGAATCACGTTAGTAATAGTCTTCTGGTCTTTGGACTTCTGTGTTCTGTGATGCTTGACTGTTGGCAATGAACCTGGTGTTTCTGGTCTAGTCTGACACCTCGTTTTGACCTGTGATGACGGCGTGTGTGGCTCTAGCGTGGGCTGGGCGGGCACACGCTGGGCCGGGACAAGGGACTGTCAAGAAGACCACTGTGACTCCTACCGTGTCCGCACACATGCATTTAAATGCACTTGTAACTGGTCAAGGACCATGAGGTCTGACTTCCACTTAATAAAAGTTTTTGTGTCTCTGCTTCTATGTGGGGAACGTTTATTTAAGTAAAGGGCACCTAGCGGGTGCCCGAGAGAGCCTCCCTAGGGTTTCAGAGCGTTTGCGGTTTGACCTACAGTTGTAAAAATAATTTGCAACCGAAGGGACACCTTAGCGTGTCAAGTGCTCAAGGCTGTTCTCACAGACACGTGACGGTACACCTCTCTTCTGGGGTCCAGCCCCGCGCTTACAACTGGTGCCACGCCAGCCCAGAGACCCTCCCCTAGGCCAAGGTCATGTCCATTAGAACTTGATACTTCCACCTACAAAAGCCCAGCACATGAATATGTGCGACAGGGTAGCAGGGTTTGCAGTTGGACAGACTTGGGCACAAACCCGAGTTTTGCCTCTTACAAGGTAGGTGGCAGGGCAAGTGATGTAACCCTTGTGAGTCTCGTCCTGACCATGGGAACGATCATGAGAGGCCCACTAATTAGCCTGGCTTGGACAATATCTGGTCCTAGTCCTGTCAGCCTTAGCACGGGTTACTGCCTGCTTTACCGACATTCCTACATCGCCGGCCTACTGTCTGAATTACCTGAAGTAACGTGTCACCGTGTCCCCACACGTGGCAGCCCAAATACTCCTATCCTGAACCCTCAGATACCAGGCGAGTGCTTTCAAAGAACAGCGTGTTCTCTCTCCAATGTCTTAAAAAGACTGTCCTGTCTTAGTAAATACTGGTCAATCACAGCTCCCACGACACTTCCGGCTGCTTTCCGGGTGACTCCTGGCTATTTCCATTTCATCAGTTAGCACACGGAGCCGCGGAGACACGTGTCCAGCTCAGCTTGTTTTGAGATCCAGAGGGTTCTGCAGCTGGACACCCACGTCACCCCAACCCTCACCCAGCACCCAGCCACTGGACCTCTGTGATCTCCTTGTACTCGGCACAAGGGGCACTGAGCCTGGTGACCTTTCCTGGGGTGCAGTGTAACCAAAAACAGGACTCACTTTGCTCCGGTGTGCCAGGCAACTTGCTGGGTGCCGTCACAGGATCACCACATTTAATTCCCACAAGGCCCTGGGCGTTAGGGACTATAATCTGTGCTGGGGGCCGGCCGTGCACCTACGTCTCACATGGTTGGTAGCAGGGAATAACCCCACGCAAACCAGATGAAGCAAACACACATGGGTAAGTTTACTGAAGGGACACAGGGTGTCTTGTAGGATCCAAGGTCAGATACTGTCGCCCAGCCTCGTGGAGTCCTAGAATCAAGATGGAGAAAGCCACCGGGGAACGAGACAACCACAGTCCCCACGTCCCCAGCCCAGCCCCTCGCCTGGCCTCCGTGGGAGGATGAGGACCCCCGCCCCGGGAGGTTTTCCTTCTCACTCTGCAGAGCGGCCTTTGCTTCTCTAGCATGGAAAAATGGCCACCAGAGGCCCCCCGAATGCCCAGCGGTCAAGGGTGGGCTGGACTCTCGGCACACGGGTTCCAAACTCGGGAACGATGGGCCTCACGTGGGCCAGCAAACTTCTGCTGCTCCAGCGGCTGGCCTGCAGGGAGGTGAGGGGTCAGGGGTCCCGTGGGAGGGTCCCTGATAGAAAGGTGTGGGGTCCGGAAGGAGGCGACGGGTAGAGGAAAGCCCTGGCACCGGCTACAGAAGGCGGTTTTCTCGCTAATACGTGCAATCACAGAATTTATATCCAGGGAGATACTCAAGATCCTCTAATTCATCCCTTATTTTGTAGACGAGATGCGTGGCCCATGAATGCCACTGTTTGAGGGCTGTCTGGAACGTATCCAGCCAGGTAATATGAAAAATAGAAGCATCTGTGGCTGGATGTTTTCTGGACAGCCCTCGCACATTTATTACTGTTGAATGCTAGTGTGTTTCCATACGCCTTAATTATTTGCTTGTTTTCTGAAAGACACGGTTATTTATTCCCTTAAATAATAACCACGTAGAGCACAGAGGGTCCAACCACTAGAGCAATACTACGTGAGATTAAATCCACCATTTCCTAGCTGTGTGACCTTGGGCAGTGAATTCACCTCTCTGTGCCTCAACTTCCTGTTCCATAACATGTGGATAATACTATGACCTACCCCGTATCAGCACTGTGGATTTTACATTCTAATTGAGTTCACGTCTGTAAAGTGTGTGGTGCGGTGCCGGACACATCCTGAGGTCCACAGAAGTGTTACCTCAAGTCATGCCCTGGGTCATCGTTTAAATACTTGAGGCAAATGTATCGGCCATGTTGAACTGCAAGCAGGAGCCACTGGTTAAGTAGCAGTAAGGCTTAAAGTATGCATTTATTTCTAACAGATTACGTTTGAACGTTTCCAACTTAGAATTCTTCTGCACCACAGAAGTACAGAAAAATAGAAAGGAAAACCCCTGATACGCCTGGCACTCGCGAAGAAGCCCAGGTGGATGGATGCATTTGCTTCAAACGATTTTCGTGCCTCCTTGTTTGCATGGCTGCAGTCACACTGGATGGCATCAAAGTCAGCGCGTGGCTTTCGGCCACCTAACATTATAGCATCTGCATTCCCCGTGTCACTAAGTGTTCTCGAATGACTCCATCTCCATGGCCGTATGTTCGGACAGCAGGTAGCCGTACAGGGATTTCCTGAAACCTCCCCCACCTAGAAAACATAGTTGCTTCCCATTTTAATCACTTTTAAATTCTTGCCCGATTCCAAATTCCTGTCCAAATGATTTGGCTCGATGTCCTCTCCCAACAACAACGTGAGTGAATGTTCGCCCCAAATGAGTATTATCATTTTTTCAAAATCTCCCCCAAGTTGGTAGATGTGAAAAGGCATTCTTGTTTTAGTTGGTATTTCCCAAATGCTGGCTCATGATAGGAAGCAATTTTCTGTGTCAACCATTTATGATTTCTATTTACTACATGTCAGTCCACCTCCTTGGCCTATTTTATCTTTTGAGACATTAACCTGCCCTCGTGTGTTACTATAGCAGGAGTCGGTTATATCGTTAGGATGTAAACGTCTGTCTCATTTGCTATGATACTTTTCCCAATTTATGTGCATTTTGAATTCAGTCATGAGATATTTTTTCCATGCAAATTTTAAAAATCTTCATACCATTAAATCCACCAATGATTTCCTTTAAAATTTCACATTTAGATGAGAAAATATCCTCTCACGTTTTCTCTCAGCTTTTATTTCCACTATTTATTTTTTTTTTTTTTTTACTATATAGAATATTCTGGAATAGGAAAAGATTGCGTGCATTTTCCCTCCCAAATATCGGGCCACCCGTGCCCATCTCCTCTGTGATTGCCCCAGCCAGCCTTCGGGCTTTGTGTCGCCATTAGTGACCAAATCGTTAGGATCGTAGGGTCTCCTCCAGGCCCCTTTGTTCCTGACTAAACTCAGTGGACCCTCCCGATGTCCCTCCCCCTTTTAATTTAGATTTAAAGTGCCACATGCAGCTAATGGTCACCCCATTGGGCAGCGCAGAGTCACATCTGTCCCTTCGCCTCCCACAAGCAGCAGGGAGAGGCTGGAGGTCACCAGAGCACCCCTGGGAATCTCCCAGGGTGTCCAGGCTGGGGACTCTCAGGACACTGAGGACGGAGTGGCAGTCAGTTTCAAGTCATTGCTTGCTTTGCGTTTCCCTCCTGCTATCCACAAACATTCAGTCAGCGTCCCCACCAGGGGCTGCCAGTTCATGCCTGATGTCCCCGTGGAATAGCTGTTCGTCCCTGCTCCACTCTCAAAGTCTCCCCCTTGGGCAACGTATCACATCGACACCTTACACACACGCACACAGCCTTGCATGCACAGGGTTGTAGAGATTTAGGGACTGGCACGGACAGGGAAGCTCAGACCTCCCTGTCACCTTCCCCAGCAGCCTTGTGCAAGAGTTGGGGGCAGGGAGGGGCAGAACCAGGGGCAGAAGAGCCCAGGGATGTGGACACAGCAGCCCAGCTCACAGTGGAGCGGCCACCTCCCCTCTTAAACTACAGGAAGGTGACTGGGGTCGGGGAGGGGAGAGGGAGACAGCCAGCTCCAGAAAGGAAAGACTTCCTGGCATTTTCAAAGATTACCAAAAAAAACAGGCAGATTCCATGTTTTTTGCCACTTCCCTGGGCTTGATGAAATTCAATATTCGTGCGCAGAATACTCGCCTGCAGTCAGACCCGTAACAACGTTTGTAAAATTCCTCAAGGCACGATTAAAGTTTAAAATAAATTATCTGAGATTTCGCACTTCCCCAACCTCCCGGCCCCTGGTCACCACCACTGTCCCCTCCACGTCTGCGAGCTCGCCTGTCTTCGTTGTCCCTGCCTGCATACAGGAGAAACCGCACAGGCTTCGTCGCCCTCGGTCTGGCTTTGCTCACTTAGCATAAGGCCCTCCATGTTGTCACAAGAGAAAAGGTGTCCTTCTTTCTCCTGGCTGGGTCCCTGTCCCCACGTCCTTGCCACCCCTGTTACCGCTTGCCTGTTGGGTGCCAGCCACGCCGCCAGGTGGGAGGCGATTCTCTCACTGCGGTTTGATGTGCACGTCCCTGACGACCAGGGACGCCGAGCGCCGTTCGCTGTACCTGTGCGCCATCCCCCCGTCTTCTTTGGGGAAAATGTATGTTCAGGCCCCCTGCCTATTTTTACATCATGGTATTGGGGGGTGTATCTACTTCCTCCCTTCCTTATTTTGCTTCCCATGTTTTTCTAAAGTCCTACACGGACTCTAAGTGACCTCTCACTTAGCAGATTGGGAAGATTTAGGACCTCCGTGCACCACTTGTTCACCTCCTGCAGTGGCCACTTTTTGTCATCTTAGGCTCCGCTGGGGGAACTATCAGCTTCCCCTGGGGGACAGAGAGTGAGCTGGGGTGCTCCCCGCTGACCAGGGGGCTGTTGTAAGAGTCTAAGTCACCGGTCAGAGATGACAGGCTGAGGATGTACAGGTGGGTGCCACAGGCTCCCTGACCCCATACATCACCAACCATTTCTGCTGTCCCACAGCCACACACCTTCCAGGAGGGGACTGCCCAGTGGTGCCACCCGACTCGGGAAGCCCAGAGCTGTGCCTCCTCGCCTGGCCCTTATCCTCATCCCCGGTCCTTGGGGTCCCTGTGCAGCCCACCGATCACTGGTCAGTCTGGACCATGAGCCGTGTCACCTGTAACACACTGGCCTCCCCTGCTGTCATGTTTGCAGGCAAACAGAATGAGAAAGTTAGCCCAAGGTCGTTTTTTTTCTTTTATTTTTTTCATAAAAACAGAGAAGATGCTTTGTTGCCATTTCACTCACACACATCCCCATTCCTGACCCTCTGAGCTCCCAAAATCTTATCAGAAATCACCAGCGAGAGGTCTCTGGTGCACCCTAAACTCAGCAGTACGAGACCCACAGTCCTCCCGCCCCCCGCCCCGGAAGCCTTGTGCTCCCTGTTTTGATTAGCACAAGTGACATCCATGCAATCATCCCGTCACTGCGACACCACCAGACCTACATGAATGTCATCGGCAGGTCCCTTCGTGCCCCGTCATCCCAGGAGCACCTGCCGGTTCCAAGGCTCAGCTCGCTGTTGAGTGACAGGGGAAGGAGCCGTGACAACCACAGACCAAAACGGGGCGAGGCGTTTGCCGTCCTGGGCAAGTCTTGGGGGGCTAAGGAAAGCGCCAGTGCCTGGTTTGGGAAGTGAATGCAACGATGTCCTCGCTGGGGTTACAATGCTGCCTCGCCCCTCGTCTCGCCTCTCCCCGAGCACGCCGGCTGACATGCCAGCCGACGACACCCCAGAAAAGCAAGGCACAGGTTAGCGCCTGTACCGTCCCTCCCCCTCCTCGTACGGCGTGCCCACGTATTGCTGCGTGGAAGTGTCCTGAATGATGGGAAGAATGAATCACGGCCGGTGCGTACCTCTGGGGAGCGAGTCAGGAACGTGGGGTCAGAAAGAGCTTATTAACCTTAAGCTGATTATTTACGACGTGTGTGTGTTTCTTTAATTTTTTTTTTTAATTGGAAATAAAATCAATAAAACTTGAGCAACACTGCAAGTCAGGAAATAACTGCCCAGCGAGTCAATGGAAGAGAAACCAGCATGTGGTTGGCTAACACCTGGGAGCCGAGCATACCTCCCTGTGACCCCCCGTCACCTCCCTGCCACCTCCCCACACGGGCGTCCCCTCGGGACACCAGCCTGCACCCCTCCCCACGCCATCCCGTCGCCGCAGGCACACCCACGGTTGGCCCTGACCCCGAGCTTCTTCGAGCGTGTGGAATGTGCCCCAATGCGGGCGGCTTCCCCCGGAGGGTCGCCAGCGCGCCGGAGGCCGAGCTAACACAACCAGACTCTTTTGTGACAAGCCAGTGGGACCCCGGGGGCTTGTGGAGTGTTGCCTAAATTGTTTTCAGTCCCTTTGATGGCGTTTTTCATCTTGAAAACTGGAGAACATACCTTTTCGACTGAGGCTAGGGTGCTTGAAGAACTACAGACCCCACGTTGAAGCAGGGTCTGCGGAGCGCCATTCCACGGGCTGATGGCAGCAAGACGGGTACGTCCCACTATTGTTAACAAAACAAGCCCCGTGACACCTCCAAATGACGCCGTGGGGCAGCGTTCTATCAAACCCTTATCAAATGCTGCCCTCCAGTGGACTGACCGTTCAGAAATCCTCCCGTTAAAAACAGATTTCGAAATTAGGGATTTGCCACCCAACGATAATTTCAGGTACCCCCGCCTTTCGTCAGATGCTGACATTGTCGTCGTCTCCTTACATTTTCTTGAATATTTACCTTGCTGGGAAACTTCTGCCCCACCACACAAATGCACCCTATTTTCCAAGGCCAACCTGAGTCGACTTCACAAATATCCAACGAATTGTTTAAATGTTCACAATTTCATAGAAGTTGCCTCTAGAACTGGGTAGGTATGCCCACCCGTTTCAAGATCACACGTCAGCAGCCCTGTTCTGAGTTTTAAGATTGTCGAAGCAGAAGGACCTGAATGGAGGAGGTCCTCTAAGCACGTCAGGGAGGCAGGGGACCTGGGTTTGGGGCCCTTGCCCCAGACTCATTGGGGACCTGGCGGAAATGTCTGCCTTATTGCCTGGAAGTCATTCATCACTTTAACAGAACTCAGGACCCCAACACACACACGCACACGTGCACTCACGCGCACATGAACGCACGCGCACACCAACGCATGCGCACACACACACACACGAAGGTGCATGCATACATGCATGCGCACACACGAACGCACGCGCACACACACATGAAGGCACATGCGCACACGCATGCACACGCACATGAACACACGCACATACACACACGAAGGCACATGCACACACGCATGCGCACGCACATGAACGCGCGCGCACGCACACATGAAGGTGCATGCACACACGCATGCGCACGCACACGAATGCACGCGCACACACACGAAGGCGCATGCGCACACACATGCACACACACATGAACACACGCACATACACACACGAAGGCACATGCACACACGCATGCGCACGCACATGAACGCGCACGCACGCACACATGAAGGTGCATGCACACACGCATGCGCACGCACATGAACGCACACGCACACGAACGCATGCACACGCACGCTGCCACGTTTTCTAAACTTTAAAAAGTACGCATTTCCGGCCAGGTCATGCTTTGTGTTTGCGAAAGACTCTGTCCCCCGGCAGGCATCCACAGGGCTTGGCCTGGCGCCCCACTGCGCCCGTGACCTGGGACCCCGGAGGAGACACAGGACAAGGCCACGGCCACCCTTTCAGCGCCTGGGGCAGAATCCCTGCGTCTGGTTCCAGCTGCCTCCTCGGGCTCATTCGCCGTCACCTGGCTTTGACATCCACCCATCCGCAGTCAGGGAGGAAGGCCCCATTGAGACCCCAGAGCCCATGGATTTCACAGCAGCCCCGACTCAACCGACCGTTCTGAGCCCGAGCCCAGCACCCAGCTGCCCGGATCGGCGCCAGCAACCCCGGGCAGGGGTGCTCAGGTGAGGCGGGGATGGGGATGGGGGTGATGAGGTCGCCCTCCCGGGGAGCCCGCCCTCTGAGGACCCCGCTGAGCTCAGCCAGCTCCCCAAGGTCACCTTGACAGCCTTACACCCGGTCAGCCAGCTGGCCTCCCTCTCCGCCTCCAGCGTCATTTACCCAATGACAAAGGCGTGTGTCAACACCACAGCAAAACAGCCTTCGGTTTGAAAAGCCTGGTTTCAACAAGCCAGAGGGAAGGGCGAGAGATAACCGCTTGGAGAGAATTCACAGGACCGCAGGAGAGATCCGCGGGGAGACCCTCCCCAGCCACCACCCGCCCTCCCAGCTGGAATGTCTGTGTCACCTGCTCTTACCCCCTCTGTGCTAACACGCTCTCTCGGCTTACAGTTATCGCCCCATTTCCTCTCCCCGAGGCTTCACCCCTTGATCCCGAGTCACACATGGCTTCCCCACCCCGCGGACTCCTTACCGCACTTGCTCACACTTGTCTAAATATTTGGTCTGTTCTGTCCTCTGCCCACTTGCCTTTGCTGAGAGAAATGCATGCAGGGCACAAGGGCTGCATCGAAACCCACCTTGACTTTGCACACACGCACCTTTGTGGTGGTCGGAGTGCGGCAGAAATACCTCACGTAGGTTTTGCGTAACCAACCAGAAGCGGGAGACGCAGCAGAGAGGGGGCGAGAGAAGGCGAGGGGACCCGACCTCACCTGTCCTCCAGGCCACAGGGAACTAAAACCAGAAACACCCCCACCCTTGCTACGTAATTTGCAGACTGGCCACCTCTACGTACCTTGAAGGACCAGGTGCCAAACGAAAGTGCGGAGCCCTCTCTTCAAAAGTTACCGAGACTGTCCAGCGCTGTGTGACCACACTGCCCCCGCCAGAAATCAAAACAGCCACCATGCTGTGCCCACTGCTGTTGGCGGGTTTTCCCACCAGGGTCCTGGTTTGCCCTAAACTATCAGGGGGTTAGCCCGGAAGTCCCCCCGACACACACACACACACACACAAGCACAGCCTTCGTCCCAGACAAATTAGGACACTTGGTCACCACCCACTTCTCCATGGACCTACTCCAGGGACAGAGCTGTCCTCTGATTTTCTACTGGTCTTAAATTCTCCCCTCAGAACCAGCAGCCATTGCAGGCCAACCCCTAGCTCCGTGCTGGGGTGTGAGGCTGGTCCCAATGCCCCCAGACATTGTGCTGCTTTTCAAGTCCTCAGAGGGCTGCAGCACCCCAATTCCCGCTGCTGTGTGTCGGGAGGAAGCGGACGTGTGCTCACAGGAGGCAGCACGTTGGGACTTCCTGCACCCCTATTTTTGAGAGATTGGGGGGTGTCCACTTAGAGTCTCTTGTGTGTTTTTTTAAGGTGTGATACTCCAACAAGGTATGGAGTCCCCTCTCGCTGGGGAAAACCACACGTTATACAGTGCCGGCCCATGAAACCTCTTTTCGGTTCACTGAGATTCACATAGAATGTACCTTGTGAAAACTCCCCATCGTTTTGTCCCAGGGAGACGGTCTAAACTCCACCCGCACCTCACACGCCCGTGTACCGTGGCACGGGAGCCTGACACTCGCCCAGCGCTTCGCTGGACCTGGAGGCATCTTGGTGAGCCTTGGGCGGGTCCTCCCTGGACTCACCTAGCGTTTAGCATGCAGACGTTCCTAATCACGTGCTCACGCAAAGGTGAGTCCGCGAACTCCTTCAGCAGGTGCACGACCCTGCTTGGTCCTCCTGTCACTCCCTGCATGCACCACAGTCCCCTGGGATCCTGGACATGCCAAAACTGCTTCATAACTTCTTGTCACTCAGCGGACATCCCTTGCTTCATGAACGCTCTCGCATTTCTTCACGAGAACGTAGAAGCCGGTGGGCAGGAGCCACCACGGCGTCCTCTGGGCAAGGAGACCCATCTACCTTCATCAGAGTGCAACCTCGTTGGCCCCTTCCTCTGAGCCACGTGCAAAGCCCTGGTCCGATCAGGGCCCAACCCGCCCAGGGACCCTGCAGTCCACCCCTCTTGTCTCCTCGAGGACTTTCTCACCAGAGCCAAGCTACTCTTACACATTCTTTCTCCTTCATAGTTCACCTTTTGACTTAAAATCATGGCCTAGAGTACTGGTTCTCTAAGTGTGGTCCCCGGACCATCCGTACCCTCATGCCCGGGGACTTGTTAGACACACAAGCACTTGGGCCTCACCCCAGACACACTGAATGCAGCTCTCTGGGTGGGTCTGCCACACACAGACGTGTGAGACCCCCGATCTATGGCTGACGCTCCTCACCTGCTCTCCCCACCATCCCACACCCAAGTGCAAAGGCCAGGGGGACAGACCACCAGGGGGACAGACCACCAGGGCCCTAACGGGGGAGCTCTCCGGGGGGAGGCCGCCGTCTGGGGCCCTCTCCCGATCCTCGCTTCACAAATGACTAGTGGACGGAGACACACGGATCTCGGTAACGAATGAGAGCTGGATGGGACAGAGAGGTCGAAGGATGACATCAGTACCCAGAGACGCAGAGATTGTCCCCGTCTATCAGGATGGAATGTAATAGGGTGTGTGAGCTAGGATCTGATTCTGCTTTGAGTGACAGAAAACCCAAAATAGCCCTGGCGTAATGGGCAGGAAATGTCTTTCTCATTCATGGAAATGGGCTCTGGAAGCGTGCAGCCGGAGCCAGTGGGGCGGCTGTGCTCCCCGGAATGTACTGGACTCAGAGTCCCTCTCCATCCCGTTCCTCAGGCATGGCCTCAGCCCCACGTCAGAAACGCTGACCCCATGTCAGAAATGCCGACCCCATGCCTCTGACGGCCACAGCAAGGAAGGCTGGGGAAGGGCCACTCCCTGCCGTCCGACAAGGACTCTGCGTGCTGCCACATTGTCCTTGGGCTTGCGTCCCGTGGCCCAAACCTCAGTGGTGCAGCCATAGCGACAGAAAGAAGTTAAGGACTCTAGTTCTTCTAGGCAGCTCAGCTAGACAGGCCATTACATGCACGAAAGGGGGAGCACGTATTGGGACACGATGTGTCGTCTCTGCCAACCAAAGCAAGAAACAAAGCCCGTCATGGAGGACCCAACGTTGGGGTGGAGAGAAGGGGAACGCGGGGAGCACCAGCCAGGCCAGTAACGCTCGGCCCAGTCCCTTGACCAAGGCAGAGCACCTACGCCAGGCTGCCCTAGGTGAAAAGAGAAGGCGTGGGATATAAAACTGAAGTTTGCAGACGCAGGCCTAGCTCCATGAACGCTCAGACGATGTCGTCGCGGTTTGAGCCTCCGTGTCTCAGCTCCACGTCTCCCGGGTTCATGGCGACAGGCCTGAGCCCTGAGCCCGCTCAGAGGCCAGAGGGCGAGAGCCAAGTGCATTCGCCCGGGTTCCTTGGATCAGCTTCCTCCAGCGCCGGGCTTCTGCACCCTGGCTGCCCGTTGGAGTCCCCGCAGGAGAGCTTTAATTCCCGGTACCCAGGCCTCTTCCGAAATCTGATTCTGCGGGTCAGGGTGGGGCAGCACGCGGAGTGAGGAGCTGTGGCCGTGCGTGCTGTGGGCGGGCAGCTTTGCCTCACGTGTCCCTCCAGTCGTCTCCCCACGTGCTGTGTGTGGGTGTCACGTGTCCCCTCGGCCAGGTCCTGCTGCCCTGTGAACCCCCCTCACCGCCATGCTAGTCACCGCCTGAACCCCCACTCCTACGTCCCTTTTGGGGGACCCAGCTTCTGCACGGAGCCTCCGGGGGAAAGACCCCTCGTCTGCCCGGCCTCCCGTCTCCCCAAGATCTCTGTATCTGTCCGTCAAGGTTGACTTTATTTGACGGAAGGACCGGCGGTGATTTTAAAGGGAAAACACCAATAAGAAGGGGGGAAATGAAAGTTTGGGGAACCACCTGTCCATAGGCGGTAGCTGAAATCCAAGCCCACGACGTGAAGAATGGCAACCGTGAAAAGCTCCGGAGAAAGGATGAGCCGATCACAGGGGCCATCGGGGAGGAGCCACCGAGGTCACAGGCGTGTGGGCGCCGGGAAGCCCCGAGGACAGAGTGGGAAGTCCCAGGGCTCAGTCCGCGATTCGCCACGTCATCTAGTGACCCTCAGCTCCTGTCACCTGCACCGATGACCCCATCCCGGGGAAGGCCACGTGCCACTCACCCACGTGAGTTCGCGGTCCTGGGGCGGGTCAGCCGCCGTGGCCATCATCCTGCTCCGTGAGGTTCCGAGAGAACCGGGGAGCCCCACTGGCTTTGGCCCCAGCAGCGAGCACTGGGAGGCACACAGGAGCCCAGAGAACGCAGGACAATGACGAGGTTGCCTGGAGAGCCTGGGTGTGATAACTGTCACCATCATCATCATCATGCATGGGGGTGGAGGCTTCCCAGAACGCCCGATCTCCTTCAACGTACTGCGTCCGAATGCACGCCTACCGGTGCTGACATCTCACTAACACCTCCTGCACACTCGGGAGGTCGAGTGAGGAAGGACACTCCCAGGGTCAGGCAGGTAGGAACCCCGGGCCCCAGAAAGAACAGCCCCGTGTGACAAGCACGCCGGCGTCGTACTAATAATAGATACAGAAAGCGGTTTCCTATTTCTGGATGGGAACCGTCTCTGCAGGGAAGGGCATTCTTCTTCCCACGGGGGAGTTCTCCACAAACTCTAAACGAAGGCGGGGAAAGCAGAATCCCAGAAGGCCAGTGGGCAGAGGCCAGGGGTGCGGCACGGCGCCCCTGCTGGGTTTAGCTCAGTCCACGAAGTGCTCGTCGTGTTCCCGCCCCGTCTTGGGGCACAATTCTGGGACGACAGGCACGGGCGCTTGCTGTCAGCACGGAGGGCCAGCGGGAGCCCGCGTCCAGGAGGATCGTGAAGGGCGGTTCCCGGAGGCGGGAGCCGTGGGGCGGGTCTGCGAGGGCAGCTGAGAGCTGAGCTGCTCACAATCAAACACTCACATTCCTGCAGCAGGAGTAATGACCCTACGAAATGGGACAAACGAAACCAAAACCAGCCTCGTGTCAGTCCCGGCCCGGTTTCCGAGTCCATCGACAGGGGCCAGTCCGCATCTAAAATCTCTCTTTCTTCCTGCTTCTGGCTCCGATGTGGCCTCGTGGGCTGGGCCACGTCTAGCAGGCCCGTTGAGCGGTCTCAGACGACCTGTGCGTCTCACCCAGACTTTAGGATTTTCTTCTGGGAATTTCCGGAGGAAGAGAGTATGTGAGGGCTGTCTGGAGACAATCCAACCATCAATGCATCTGTTTTTCATATTACATGGCTGGAGACTACAGCCCTCGTCCGTGCATGTGTGTGTGTGTGTGTGTGCGCGTGCGTGTGTGTGTGCGTGTGTGTGTGCATGTGCGCGCGTGTGTGTGTGCGT
>PVJL010014507.1:0-22229 GCA_004026885.1 Lyroderma lyra | reverse complement strand
CTTTAAACCTCGGTTTCCTCATCTACAGAATAGGCCTGGCTCCAAGGGTTACATGATGGAGAGACAGCAAGGTGGCTGCGTGCAGACCCAGTGCCAGGCACAGGGTGGTGGGACCTTCTGACCCCTCTGTCTCCTGCGTGGTCCCCTGCACGTGGGCCTGGGAAACAGACTTCTCCCCTTTCTTGTCCCTCCCTCCCTCCCTTCTTTCAGTTTTTGATTTCACAGAGGGTTTCCTGAAGCATATCCCCCAGGCATGATCCTGGGAGCCTGACAGGACCCCTATGTGGTGACATTCAGAAGGAGGGTCCAAGTAGGCAAAGTCGCAGTTGGCACAGCGTGAAAGCTATGCCCGGCGTTTAAGCCTGGGTTTGAAGAACCAATAGAAGACACAAGGCCAAGGGTGGGTGACTGGACACTGACTGTTCCTCAGGGGGGCAAGTTGGCGTAGGACCCTTAGGGGCTGACACGAGGCAGAGCCAGGGTCACTGGGTGTCCCCAGTACCTTCCCCAGGGGTGTCACTCTCCGCGGGGGGAGGGGATTTCAGTGACTTGTACCTTTCCTGGTCCAACAACTGTTCCTTACTCGTTAGACACGAGCGTTTTTGCCTAAACTCGTTTTCTTTCCTCCTGCCCTCCTCTTCCGCTTGGAGCCTTCCAGTGAATCAGTGGTGAGCGCCGCCTTTTGAAATGCAGATCAGCCTTCCCCAGGTTGCCCCTGTAGAAATATAGAAAGCGTTTTCTTTTTCTGTCCCCCGCCTTTTCCCCTATACTGCTTTGTCATCAAGTCCTGAAAGTGGCACGTCGGCCTTTATTTTCCAACCGGTCGTGAGCACCGGTGGACTTTTCCGTGGGACCCCGAAGGTTTGGCGACGCGAGAAGCCGTGCCGCGGGTATTGGGTCCGAACGAGTCCTGTTAACAGACCCCACAGCTGCGCGCTGGTCACGAAAGCCCCTGCACTGAGACAGCTGCCTCATCCCCTCCCGTGGCTGCCAGGGACAATGAATTTCCCCAGTTTTTAAAAATACATAAACGTTGTTGCTTAAGCTCACATTTAGGGCGAATGTGAACACTAGTTTGCTTAACCGCCCCCATCCTTACCCTGAGATAAAAACAACAACACGACTGTGGTGTAATTGAATTCATGGGGCATAATCAATGGCCAACAACACAATGGGAACGCATAAGTTGACATTTAAAAAGATGTTAACCATTTTGCACAACTTCAGCTGACTTCCAAAATCTTCCAAGTTACAAAAGCTATAGAACTAAAAGCAAAAGTTCTTTTTTCTTTTCTTTTTTTTTTTTTTTAAAGCAAATTAAAAGCACAGGAATGCCAACGCACTGACCGACCTGTGCTTTTCTCAGTAATCAGGTGTTTGTGTTGTGCTACGCGGAGCCCATATGGCTCCTACGTCACCGTCTGCAAAGCTGAAAGTTTGGGGACGAGGCACAGCTCAAGTGCTGCTAACTCCTCTGTGCACTGGACATCACCCCATTAATGCCCTTCTTTGTGTTAATACCCTGGTCCAGGAGGTCCCGGCCATCGTGACACGCGGACCCCGTGGCCCATCTAGTGATAGTTGGTTAGGAGAGTGGGTTGAGGTGGTAGAAACAATATACACGGCCAACTCCTTCCCACCCCAAACCTTTTGAAATGACAAAAATGTGGTATTTAAAAAAAGAACACATTTGTGCTCGAAAGTAAGAAAGAATGGCCATCGATTTTAGAGTGCCTGAAATTCTGAAGAATTCTAGAAACTAGAAAGTGGAGGGGGCTTGATCTGCAAAGAAACGAGAAGCAGAAGACCCCAGTTGAAGACGCCGGGCATGTGGCCTTCAGCACGCCTTCTGCCGCCTGCACCGGCTCTGGGACTGTCCCCAGCACTGCGGTGCCAGCTCCTGGCCTAGGTTCGAACCCCTGTCAGCATGGTGTGTCTTCTTCGTTCCCCACCCTCACCTGACACCTGATTGGAGGGCCGTGGTCTAACACGTCTTCAAAACTTGCCCAGAGCAGCTCTGAGCAACAGCCTCCGTCTTCTCCCTGGACACGAACTTCACAATGGTCATCCCCCAACATCGTCCTGGGCAGACAGGCCCCCCTTGGGGGTCCGTACTTTCCTAGTACTGACTAACCTGGCGATGGCCTGGAAGGGCTGTTGGAACTTAGGGTGCCAGTAAGGAGGCCCGATAGGGTGCTCCTGCAATGGCGGGGTGATCTCGCTCTGGAGCAGACGTCAGAAAGCTTCCTCATTTTGAAAATGTGATGCTGATGGCCTTCTGAGTGCATGTGCCTCCTGGGACACGTGCTGGAGGTTGTCCTCGTCTGCACTTGTCGCCCTGTGCTAAGTGACTGGCAGTGAGCTGGCCAGAGCCCCCCAATGGCTGCCTCATGAAGACCCGTCTGCTCCCCAACTGCAAAGGCCACAATTCTTGTAGATGTGTCAGCGTCGGCGTAGCCCCACGTCATCTCAGCCGTCCCCCACCTTCAAGTACCCCTCCACACACACATGCACACTCGCCCTGCACGCCTGTCCGCTCCTCTCCCGCGTGCCCGTGTGCCCGCATGCCCGTGTGCAGGGTTCGGGGCAGAGCCATCCGGTCCAACTGGGCATGACTCTGGGTTCCCTCTCTCCCCTCGTCCTCTCCTCAGCCCTCGGCAAGTGCTCCTCCTGCCACCCGGACCCCTCCTCTGCTCCCGCCACCACGACCGGGCACCGGGCTGCACCTCTCCTCTCCCTGGGAGCCAGCAAACCATTTCCCTGTCTCTCTTCTTGTCCCTGACTCCAGGTCCCCAAACTGCGTCTAGGACAATCTTTCTGAAATGCATGCTGACTCGCACCACGCAGCGCTGTCCGACGGCCCTCGGGGTCACGTTCTGGGCTTGGTCCCGTCCCCTGCAGTCGCCCATCTCAAGCTTCCTGCTTGAGTGACCACTGTCTCAGGGCCCGGGTCACTGTGTGCCCTGACCCGGATACCCGCAACCCCCCGCCCCATGACCTCGTTACTAACGGTCAGGGTTCCCGCCGGTTGCTGTCCCCGAGCCCAGACGGGCTGAGAGGCCCGTGGCTGAGTCCTCACTTAGGAATGTGACACCTGCTGCTTTATGACCGCATTTCTGCCGGTCCAGTTGTGTGCCCCCGTGGGCTGTGAGCTCCTCACCGGCCAGGCCGTGTTTCCCGAACCTACGGTCGTGCCTGGGAGGAAGATAGTCGAAACCTTCGTTGAACCGAGGAGGAAACGTTTTTGTAACCAGTGGTCTGCCCACCCTCATCCTGTGTGACAGCAGTGGGAGTCACTTGGGGCAGTGCTGTCACTTGCGGGAGTTACTTTCTTTGACCGTCACACGGCCCCGGGTGGCGGAATCGCCGGTTTCCTGGGTCGAGGGATGAGGACACCGAGGATCCAGGAACAAATATGGGAGTTTAGCGTCAGCCCGCGCCAGTCCCGAGCCAGGTGTTTGACACCTGTCACCTCCAGTCTTCACCAAGCAGGTGTACAAGGCTGTCACATGAAAAACAGAGGCATTTATGGGGGGGCTTTTTTCAGGACAGCCCTCGTACAGCAAAGCCACCGTGGCCACAGCACTCCGACTCCTGGCCCCCGGCCCGTGCCGCCTCGACGTCACGCATTTCCTCACAGCTCTGTCTCATGCAGCGGGTGGTATGTGCAGGGAGAAGCCTTCGAGGCTTCGCTCACACACGCAAAGCCCGTGCGTTGCAGTTGGACGTGCTCTGTGAGGAGCAAGCCGAGTGAGAGACGTGTAACGAGAGGGGAGCAGCCAGCCAGCCAGGGAAATGTGCATCATCCGAACACCACCCCGGGATCGACTCCGGGAACGTGGGTGCCAGCCCGCCAGCGCGGTGTCACCTCCCTCACGGACGCGTCCCAGCCACGGGCAATCAGTCATCTTTCCGCGACGTCCCGAGAGTCTTTAAAGCATGTGACATGTCATTATGCATGCTGCCAGTAGTCTCCAAGTGCTGGGGTGGGAAGGGGGTGCAATTCCGTGTGTCTGTGGTTTGGTGTCATTTGTCATTTGGGTAGGATTAGAACTGAGAAGAAGTCTTCCCCACAATCAAACAGCACCGACTTGAAGGCCAGCCTGTGCACAGAACCGTGTCAGGGATAGATGGGACAATTGAGTGGAAGAAGAGCTATGATCTTTGGCTTAGGAATTATGCAGCCTAGAAACCACTAACCCAGGGGCCCACGTAGAGGACTCACCGATAACAGGACACACATCCCAGATGGCTAATGCCTTAGACAACAACCACAGATCCACTGTGTCCTGCCAAGCGGCCATAGGTGAGACATGGGGTGGGGACAACCATAAACTTTACTTGAAGATCTAAAGGGCATCCCTTGGAGTTGCACACAGCCTTCCCCTCGGAGGGGCCTGTGTGTCTTGGCTCTGCAGTGTCCCTCCATATTTATTCCCCTACTGGACGCTCATAGCAGCCCTAAGATGGAGCAGGACGCAGCCTGTTATTCCCTCTTTTCAGATTGTGGAGATAAAAGCATCAGGAGATGTCGCCCTTCTCATGGGAGGGTATTGGCAGGCACCACTGAAGCCGTCGGCCGAGAGAGTGTCTCCTTCCAGAGCTCAGGGAGCCCCGGACACCAATGGAAGGGACTTAGAGGTGAAAGGAGCCACAGGACAGCTAGCTGTGGGCAGCGACATGGAGGAAGGACCAAAGGCCCTAACTGTTAGACGGTAACTGTGGCCCCGCTTCTCACCGGTGCGTGCAGGAGACATGTGTGAGCCGTGCCAGCAGCGGAGGCTGGGTGACACTGCCTCCTTCCTGAGCTCTGGGTCCTCTTCTGCACGTGACTGCTGTGTCATCCCGGGGAACCATCTAGGCAGGCTTCGAGAAGGCAATTTGAAAGGAGAACCTGCTCACGCACGCATGAGCAGAGGCTGCGCACGCTTTGAGAACAAGGGGCTTGAAAACAAGTGTGTGCGGAAGAGCTCCCGGAAACGCAATATTGAGGGGTCAGGTCTGTTCAAGGAGTGAGCTGTTAAGGTTCTTTTTTTTTAACCTTTTAAAATAAGTGACGAAAGTCTACTGATTCTGAAATTTTGATCTTCCCCTCAGTAACTATTGGCAACAGATGAGGATTTGTTTGTTTGCTTCACACATCTCTACACAACTCCCCAAGCTCTGATTGTCCTTACGGAAGGCAGCAGAAAGCAGATGTCATTGTACCGTAGGGCGAAAGCGTGAACGCTGGCTACGCATTGTTAGTGTGGTGGCATCTGTGCTTACACAACAGTAAGGGTTTGGATTAAAACTCTACGTATGTATAAAATATATACGTATAGGTGTGCGTGTGCATATACGCACACGTAGTTTTACACAGAGCTTTTGCATGCACACACCTATCTGTTTACACACCTATCTGCTTACACACCTATCAGTTTACACACACGTGCACGAGGTCTGACAATCAAGTTCACGAACCTGCCACCGTGCGCTTAGGTGGCAGCACGGTCCAAACAACTCGGTGAGGTGTCAGAACCTTGGCCAACCTTACGGACTTGCTCGTACAGGGCTGCCAATGTAAGAGCATGGTGACAAGTTCACGAACTTAGTGATCAGATTTTGGGGACGACGACAGCTCTGATGGCCATTCCAGAAAGAGCTCCAAAACTGCTCTGAAGGGTGGACGAGGCGCTGGCGTCGCTGCACGGCTCCCCGAGGGGAGGACTTCGAGGACCCCAGTGATACTCAGCAGTGAGGTACGTGACACTTTTCCTAGGCTGAGTTCGCAAAATTCTTTGTCTGACCTCGTATATATGCACACAAATATGAGGTTTTATTTTTGAAATATTTCCAATAAATATTTTCCCAATATTATTAAAAATTTCCAGAACATTTTAATACATTTATAATAGTCCATATGCAATTTATATGTTTTTACTCCTGTCATCTTATTTGATGCTAATTTTTATGCATCTTATTATTTCTCTTTTACCCTTTGCTTTATAAACTATGCTGTGGTTGTTATTTTATAATTGAGAATATTTATTTATCATTTTAATTGCTATTAGAAGTTATATTTAAATTTCTCAAAAACTGAAGTTATATTTCCATTATTAGCAAAGTTCAAAATAAAATTTTATTTTGAGTTTTTCTACAGTAAGACAAAGAATTTAGTTTTACTTTCTCCTTCCCCTTACAAGTTCTACTAATACAATCTGGTATTTTGAACTCATGTTAATACCATTGATTATTATTTCCACACATTTTGTAAGAATAAGAATTGGACAATTGTAGTTACTTTTGTAACCAGATTCAAACACTTAGAATTATATTTAACTATTTCCTGGGCTCTAAGGAGTTCTGATCATTTTGCTTGTCCATCCTTAAGTCCTTGATTTGTGTATTTGTCTTGTGATTACCTCACGTCTCTAAGGAACCTTCAAGAACAATGTACGTGGTTGCCTGCTTGAGCTCTGGAGAAGCCCAGTGCGCTTCCTGCGGCCCGAGGACACGGTTTTCTTTGTGCGTAATTTAAGCTGGAGCTTAAACGCTGAGAAGTCAGCACAGGTTTCTGTTTTATTTCACTGTGGCGTTTACAGTGTCTGTCACATGTATATAGCAACGAACGTCTCACTTATGAAAAGATCTGTGTGTGTGTATTGAGGATGCGTGCTCAAAAGCCATTTGTAACAGCAGTGGCCCCAGATTTCATGGTGGTCGTTGAGGGGGATCTGGGGAGAGGAGTCAGTGAAGCCCAGAGGCTCTCCAGGAGGGCAGAATACCCTCTATAATGTCATAATGACGGACACACGCCGGTGTATGCGTCAAGGCCTGTAGAGTGTCAAACACTGAGTGTGAGCCCCACTGTCAGCTAAGGACTTTGGGTGACTCTGATATGACAGTGGAGGTCCATCCGTTCTGGCGAGTAGCGTGAATCCTGGGGGAGGGCACACACGTGTGGGGTGCAGCGTGTGTGGGAAGTGTCTGCACCTTCCTGTCACTTCCGTTGCCGGCCCAAAACTGTGATCAAAATCACACCACACGAAATTGTGACGACAGCAGTCAGTGAACACGGTCTCCTTGGCTTTTGGAGTGAGGTGACGTGGCCTTGAATTTAGTTAACAAAAAATGGTAACATAACAAAACATTCGGTGGGACCAGAATGCTTTTAGGAAACTAATGTGTGAAAAAGGAAAAGAAAATGCTTAGGAAACACCACTGCTTCAAAAAAATAATAAGCACCAAAAACTCAGAAAATAAGTTCAATCAGCACCAGTGATTTCCTTTCAATTATCGGATGCTTAGCCCTTTTTTCTGCTAGTAATTCAAGGGGAAAAACTTCTTTTTTTTTAAATATCACACTTGTTTCTTCAACAATTGTATTGGGTACCGGACACGTACAGATCTGAATCTGAGTTCAAACAATTCAACGTTACAATGTTGTGTGTTCGTTTGGCACTTGTGTTGTTGTTGTGCACTCTGCAAGCCAGAACCTGAGCTGAGACATGCTGTGCGACCTGAACACAGGAACTTGGAACGTCAGAGGGACAAAAGAACGTTCTAAGCACAGTGCCGGACTCCCCGGGAAACACGTTTCGGGACAGGAGGCCGGTGCGTCTGGGGCATGACCGTGGGGACCTGGAGGCCGTGCTGAGCGAGGCAGGTGGGGCGGCTGGCGTCGTCAGCAGAGGAGGCTGTCCCTGGGGTTTAGGATGCCACTCCGACGTGAATGCAGGGAGAGAAAAAGGTTTTTGACGGGAGAAGCCAGTTGGATTTCTTGCTCCTACAGCAAACACGGGAAGGAGACGGTATGCATGCTTTTATACAGTGTGCCCAGGTAGAAGGTGGGGAATTTTGAGGTCACCCTCTCTCTTTCTCCAGTCTCAATCTCACTATTTTAGGGTGCTGCATCTATCAGACGACATACGGGCCTTTTGAGCTCAGCCACTCGCTTCATTTGTCCTTTCTTGTGTCCAGAATGGGCTTTGGCCATCTCCACAAATTAAACTAAACTCACCCTTTACGAATAGACGTTTGTCAGGAAAGACACTCCTGACTGCTGTGTCCCAAATTTGTGTGACACACTCGGAAAGTGCTGCTCCCAAATGCATGGGGGGTGACTTAAAGGGACTGCCACCCCTTTGAAGAAGTTAGGTTTTATGTATTCGTGGACAACAGGTAATTCTTCATTTCACGATGAGGAGGTGTGTGACGTGTGCTGGGTTCCAGAACGGATCTGGTTTAAAAGGACAAACGAGACCAAATCCCTTACCCTCAGCGGGTGCGAGCAGACGCTCGGGACGCCAGCAGGAGGACGGGAGCACGGAGAAGGGCACGGAGACCCCGCAGGCCTGACCCGCGCCCCACGGCCTCCACTTCCAGCTTCGGCTCCTGTCCCTGGGCTCTGACACGGCCCGTTCCCGGGGTCCCAACTCGCCGTCATCCCTGAGCTTGTGGCCAAGCAGACTATCACGCACAAGCGCGTCACTCTTTTGCCACCTGGGCCAGCCGGGCAAACACCCAGAACCTCTAACTCTCTGATCGGGTTTGTAGAGGAGGCACAGCTCAGAACTGTGGGGCACGTGTGTGCCTGACGGTGACGGGCCTGCAGTATGAAGAAGCAAGCACGGAAGCCGGCCTGGTGCTGAGCCTGCCACCCACGTCGCCATGGCAACCTCCTGTCTTCCACATCACCCTGAAGGACCTGGGACTCAGACCTAATGGGGTTCACCGTCAAATCCCTCCCCCTGGGTAACCCGGAAGTGACTTGCCGGGTGCGGCCCCGACGGACCCCTTCTGGCGTCCGAGGCCCTGGGCACTGTGTGGGTGTGGCGGTCACTGCCCCTCAGACACCCGTGTCCCCGGCACGGGCGCCGCCAGCCCAGCGGCTCTCCTTCACTGAAGCTGTCCCCGCGCTTGGCAGACGTCCCCTCTACCTGTCGCGGCCGCCCCGGGGCCTGCAGGTGAGGACACCGAGTCCTGGACTGCAGACACCCCCCAAGGCCGGCCACCTTGAGCGCCGGCTGGTGTCGCTCACCAGCGGGCCTGGTCCCGGCCGGAATCGGACCCCCGCCCGGGTGGCCGTGCAAAGCAGAGCCAGGCTGGCTGGGTCGCCCGGGCCTCTCTGACGTTCTCAGCTTCCCTGACCGTCTGAGCTGTGGGGGTGCGGCTGTGGGGGTGCCCCGCTCCTGTGGGCCCCCCTTCCCTCGATTTTCTGGAAACTGCCGCGGCTTGGAGGATGCCTGAGGCCCACCTCCGGCAGAGGCAGCCTGGTGAGAGCGTGAACGCCACGCTCCGCTCCTGCTGCGACCCCTCGTCCCCTCCTAGCACGGGGACGTGGCGCTGCCATCTCCCCCAGGGACCCCGGGCAGGAAGGACAGACACCCTTCCTCATCGCCCCACGTCACGCGTGGCCCCGGACCCACGGCCGGGCCCTGCAGGACACGCCGCGAAGCTGCCGTTACCCGAGCTGTGCTGAGCGGCCGCCCAGAACTTTAAAGGCGAACCCGCAGCTGCCAATCCGGTGACCCGGGCCTCCGCTCAGGGCCCCCAGGGGCTGCCCACCCGCTGGCCTCCTTCCTCCTGGCACAGAAACCCCGCTGCTGCCGCACCCCAATCCCCGCCCCTCACACACCGGCTCCGGGGTCGGCCAGGGGAGGGCGGGAGAGTCAGGGGCTGCAGGACCGAGGTCCCAGCCACGTGCCGGCCTCCTGCCGCCTGTCGGGACGGCGCTCCCGAGGCCTCGGCGCACGCTGGCCTCTCTCCCTCTCCCGTCTGCTTCCCGCTACACTGGGCGCGCAGGAGCTTTGCACAACCAAGGGCCGTTCCAGAATTTTCCCAAACGAAAGAGCTCGCAGTCCTCCCACTACATAAATTATGTCGTCACCCCTCCAACGCTGACAGCGAGGTTTGGGACGGCGCTCGCTCCAAGGCGCAGCTCCCAGCGCTCCG
The DNA here is from genome assembly GCA_004026885.1 of Lyroderma lyra. NCBI lineage: Eukaryota > Metazoa > Chordata > Mammalia > Chiroptera > Megadermatidae > Lyroderma > Lyroderma lyra. The sequence goes on along the minus strand of PVJL010014507.1, from coordinate 12,293 downwards.
TGGCACGTGCGTGTACCTGGGCGCGTCGCACTCATTCTTACGGCGTGAGCTCTGGGACACCCTCCTCGGCTTTGGCTTTGGCGGAGCCTTGAGAAAGCTGCCTTCTGTGGTCCGTGGTTAAGGAACGCTGGTAGTGGCTGCTGATGACGTCTGCACCCCAAGTGGTCTGTGAAAGCAGGGGTTTCACTCCCATCTTACACAGGAGAAGTCTGGGCCCCAACAGCATTAGCTGCTGTCCCCACGTCGAACAATGTGGTGAACTGAGGTCCTAGGACCTGGTTCTCCTGACCCCTTGGCCACAGCTCTGTGCACCGTACGACGTCCTCAGCCTGGAACAATCAAGGGCCAAGGTCGTTGTAGACGTCAGAGAAGACGTCAGGTGTCTGGTAACTGAGGATCTTCTACCTCCCCGAGTTCTAGTGACACCAACGCAGTGGCCCCATGTGTTATAAATGGGGGGCCAGGAGGATGGTGATGGACGAAGCCAAGGCCGCGAGCAGAATCCTGCCGGAAATGGGCAGACCCAGCATTTCTTAGGTCACGGGGTTTGTTGTAAGGATACGGGAACACGAGGAAGGCAGAGCTGGGATGCCAACTTGCTGAGAACCAGGACCCGCACGGCTCTGGCCACCCCGGCTGCCCTGGGCCCGGGGCCTCTCCCGGGGCCTCCCCCGGGGCCTCCGGCAGCGCCTGCCCTGGTTCGGCATGGCCCTCATTCCGCCTCCCCGGAAGCGGAGTCAGTGGGTGCCTGCACCCGCGGTCTGCGTGATGGGACTGGAGGCCACCAGCCATCTGGGGACTGAGGGCCCTGGGCTCAGCCTGTCCTCGGGGCTGCGGCTCTGCGTGTCGGGGGGTCCCAAAGGGGGCTGTGGGTGTGGGCGGTCTGAGCACGGTGCGTGCCAAGGCGGCTGAGCGGGCAGCAGGCCACATGCTTGGCAGGTTCAAAGCGGGACAGACAGACTCGAGGTGTCCAGCGAACCAAGCTCCCCGTCCGGCGGAGGGTGGGGATTCAGCTTCCTCGAGGTGCCTCCACACCCAACAGCCCTGGGCCCCGGCATCGCTCACTGTGTCTGTCCGGTTTAGCTCAGTGTGTGGACGGACACCAGCCAGCTGCTAAGCTGTCACGGTCCTTACTCATGAGAGCAGTGAGCGTGAGCTCTGGGGGGCCCGACCTCGCTGGCCTCTGCGAGCACTGCCCGCTGGCTTCGCCAGGGGCCCCCTCCCGGGTCTGCAATATGACACTGTGGCAAATGCGGAAGGGGGGGCTGCTGCCATTTGTGCACACGTGCAACTCATTACGTTGGAGCAAGGCCTCTCCGGGCTGGGGGCTCTGGAAGCAATCATTCGTAAAGGAAACGTCCCCCATCGCCCGCCGGCGGTTGCTCTGCGTTCCGAAGCCCCTTTCAAGGGACTGATGGCCGAGAACCGGGGGAGGCCCCTCCGCAAGTGATTCGAGTGGCTGGCACTTTGAAAGTGTGACCAGTGAACCCCGTACCCTGGATGCCGTGGTCCTGAAAGTAAACATGGGTTGCTGTACTCCCCGTGTGACCCGGTAGACTGTCGTCACCACAAGGCTCGTCTCGAGTAGTGGCTCCTGCTGTTCAGCCTGAGGGGATGGTCGGAATCCCCAGCCCTGGCCCCTCACACGGCAGTGCCATCGTAGTTCCTGGATGACACACGCCAGGGTGCCCAGGTAGGGGAGAGAATTTGAAAGCTTTCCCTTTGCCCGAATGCCAGCGAAATTGCCCGTGTGCAACGCTCAGTTGGGGTCCGTGTTCACATGGACATCGCCGAGAACATTTGACGGAATTCATGGCTTTTGACGCAGTGAGAGCTGGGAATTTTGAGGCGGGGGCTTGCGATCTGGCTCCTGTGGAGACAGGCCACTCTCAGATTCCGTTCGTAAGTGAGCGTTTAAAGGGACTTCAGGTGACATCCCCGCAAAAGCACACAGAGGCTGAGGTTAACCTGAGTGTCCTGCTTCGTATAGTGAAACGTAGTATGCAGGTTTTTAACGTGGTAACAAAAGAGTCTCACCAGCTGGATGTCTGAGTCCCGAACGCACGTATGCACGTGCGCGAGGTCTGACCTCTAAGCCCGCGAACTGGCTGCCGTGCGCTCACGTGGGCAGCGCCGCACACACATCTGCGTAAGGGCTCATAGCCTCGGTACGTCTGTGTGTCACGGCTGTGCCGTGTCATCGTGTGGCCGTGTCTCGCTGAGTGGCGTTCATTATTGTCGCGTGTTTTTTTGGATTAGAGCAAGGAACAAACATTACATTTCTTGTTGAACTTGGCAGGAGTAGAAGTGAAATCAGGGACATGTGTTCAAGTTCATGGGGACAATGCCATGAAGAAAACCATGAAGAAAACGGCACGTACACGTGGATTAAACGTTTTTCTGAGGGCAGAGAATGCGTCGCTGATGAAGAAAGGTCAGGGCAGCCAGTAACGAGTAGAACTTACAAAAACATTGCAAAAATTCATATAATTGTGCATCAAAATCATCGTCTGACTGTGAGAAGCCCAGCAGACCAAGTAAACATCAATGGAGAAACAGGAAACTCTTCACTGAAAAATCTTGGCGTGAGAAAGGTGTGTGCAAAATGGTCCCGAAGGAGCTCCTTTTCTCCTACTAAATTCCTGCTGGGGGTGAGGAGAGAGCTTCCTTCTGTGTCCAAGGTTTTTCATCGTATTACACCCCGGCTGGCCCTCCCACATTTGCAAATAAAGAACTGAGGCTCTCTTTAACAAGGCTCTCCTCTACTTTAAGATAAATAATACCATTACAAGACAGAACTAGCTACTGGTTTCAAAACACAGATGTCCAGGCTCCAGCCACAGACTCTGACATCACTCCTCTGGGGTGGGAACCCAGAACTGCCACCGTAAAGATGGTCTCAGGTGCTTCCGAAAGGCAGCCAAGGGGGAGAACCACTGCCTTAAGGCTTCCTCACATGTCAGCTGGTGATTGTTAGCGCGGGGCCTGACCTGCGGGTCTGCATTTCCCGCAAGCCCCCAGCAGAGCTGCCCAGACAGGCCGGCTCCTGAGCGGACTCTCCAGGATTTCAACTTCTCTCATTTAGTTTACATCTGGGGAGGGCGGTTCGGTCTCACACACCACCCCCTCTTGCCCCAGGACATATCCCCTTCAGGGTAACACATATCTGGTTTCATGCCTTTGTTCAATGATTAGCAAAGCATCAATTACCCTTCAAGTAATTATTGCTAATGCATTTAAGCAGGCATGCTACGGTTAGAGTACGCTGATGGGGATTTCCCAAGCTTTGTTGATTATCAAAGTCACCAGGAGACTTAAAAATTGGATGGGAACTGTCCCCACTAGACGTGAATGTCAGGAGGGAGGAGAAACTTATGAATGAAGCCCCGCAGGTGATTCCCACGTCGTCAGTCTGGAAGTGTATGAGCATCTGCGATAAGGAATGCATGAAACACAATTGTCATCTCTTCTACTTCCAGTCACAATGCGGTGGCCCACAGCGTGGACAAGAGAATGTGGGGAGATGCCCTGGTGTCACGCGTCGTAAGGGGAACCCATCTAAAATGTGCCAAGCGCGAACACGGCTGTGGCAGCGTGAACATCCCACCCCCAAACCCCGACACTTTGGATTTAGTACGGCCTGAAATGGGGACGTGAGAGGTGGGGTGGCAGGAGGGTCATCCACCTCCTAGCCTGCTACCTGTGGGTGTCCGAACACCTCTGCCTCAGGGAGGGGGCTGCTCTGACCACAACAGGTCACATCAAGCTGGCCTGCATCTTGTCCAGGGGGGATCTGGTCCCCTCGGCAAATGAACGAATCAGCCACCCCTCCCAATGGGCACAGTTTACAGACAGCAATGGGCTCTCCAGGAGGGGGAGGTTCAGGCAAAGAGAATCAACCGGCAGGTGTATTTTGTGCCTGGAAACCCCCAAACGCGCCGGCTCCTCTCTCTCCCTCTCTCTCTCCCTCTCCCCCCTCTCCCCGTTGCATCTGCTCCTATTACCCAGGACACGTGAAGACGAGTTCAGCAACGCGTGTCACTCCTTCCAAACCCGAGTGGCTGCATGGTTGGCTCCACTGTGAGGATGAGACCAGTTGCTGGGACTTGACGATGGTGCGTCGGGGACTGTGATGATGTCTCCCTTCCCGGGTCTCCTTGCACTGCAGCTCCGCCCTCAGCCCTTGCACCCCCTCCTCCCCCACGAGCCCCCCCACATACTCCAGCCCCGTCTCACATCTGCACGCTCGGCCGACTGAGGACTGGCCTGGAGGACGGCGTGCTGAAGCCTGACGCACGTCACTGTCAAGCGTCCCCGATGCCCCAGCCCCACAGGGAATTTCGTTGTTCCCACGTCACAGCCTTTGTTCCTGCTGGTGCACATGGTGAAAAGTAGATGCAGTGAGAAGCAAGGAGCTTTTACCTTAAGATGGAAAAGAATCATGCAAAGCGAAATGGGCCAGGCAGGCAAAAACCAAGAACTCACTCGTGGAAGACAGTCAACAGCTTAGAGGTGACCTGAGGGCAAGGGGGCAGGGGCTGGGGGACGAGGGACAGGGTCTCAAATACGTGGTGACGGAAGGAGATCGGACTCCGGGTGACGAGCCCACGGCACCTAGACGGTGCGCTGTAGAACTGCCCCCCTGGACACTGACTTTTACTAACCCCGATGTCACCCCGATAATTTAACAACAAAAACAGGAAAACTACTTTTTAACAGACAGTAAACAAAACCTTCCTCAGCTTCGACCTGACCGGGCGCCCTCAGTTAGGGCAGTTCAGCATGGCGATGTCCACAACCACCTGTAAATGAGGTGCGAGGCGAGGCCGCCCCAAAGGCCAGCCGGCGGCCTCCGTCCAGTCCCGCGTCCTCCGTCTGTCCACTCCCGTGTCCTCCATCCGGTCCCGCTTCACGACGGCCAGCGGGAAGGGCTACGGGTCCTGCCTCTTGGTTGGGGACCGGAAAGTTGCCTCCTGATGGCGGGATGCCGGGTGGGCAGGGAGCCTGGTCCGCCGTCCGAGTGCCGCTCAGCGAGCCCCCGAGTCTGCGTCCTGGCGGCGCTGTGAAGCCCCGTTGCGCCCCGTCATTCGGGCCCTACGAGGACCAGATGCCACGTTGTCAGAAAGCGAGGTGGAAGCCGCCTCGAAATGTGGGTGCCGTGTGGCCGTTAGCAGGAGACGGCGAACGGGGCGTAGAAGTAAAAAAGGAGGTGGAAGGCTTACCGTGGTTTTCACGTAACCATGGGGACACGCGCTTTGGCCCCGAATCCAGCTGCCCCGGGCCCGGCGATGCCAGCGCTGTCCCTGGGCTTCTCGGTTACGTCCCGTTAAAGTGCGTATTTTGCCGTGTACAACGCGCACCCCCATTTTGGGCCCACACTTTCAGGGAAGCAAAAACCCTTTCATTTTAATTTTTTAATTCAAATTTGTATTTGTTTATACTTAGGCACTTGTTTTTTGCATTACAAAGAAATCGTAGCATTTGTTTTTTAACCTATTATGGCACAAGAAAGGTTATGTCACAAATAATTACAAAAGACAAGAACAAATACAAGACACAAGAAATTTTACATATAAAATTGTTTTTCTATAAAAACAACAACAAGGGAGTTCCCTGGTGGTGTAGTGGCTTAAGGCTTCGGTGCTGGCGCTGTCAGCGCTGTGACCTGGGTTCGATTCCCAGTCAGGGAGCTACCCACATACAAAAAAGCAAAAAACAAAACAAAACAAAACAAAACAAACAAACAAACAAAAAAACAACAACAAGAAGAAGAAATGACCGCGGATCGTGTTCCAGGGTGTCACTTTGCATGTGGGTATCATTGATTTCTAGAGTTACACTTTTAACCCTGAACATAAATAAAAGAATTAAAAACACTTCCGTAGATATAAAATTAGTACCACCCGTGTATAACGCACACCCCCATTGTCCCCTCAAAAATTTGGGCTGAAACGTGCCCATTATATGTGGCAAAATACAGTCATTAAACAAGGAAGCCATTAGACTGGGGCGTCTCTGAGGCCTTGGCACCCCCAAATGTAACCCCGAGTCAATACACGCAAACCTGAGAAAGTGAAACGCAGGCCGACCCATCACTGGGTCCGGCACTGTCCCGTTCTGCTTGATGTTGGCTCAAATAAACTCTTGAATAAAGTTTCATGTGTCGCCGTTTCCCTTGAACAATGATGTGATTACGCTGTAGCAAGGGTGGCACACACGGCTCCAAGGCCACTCGGACCCGTTGCCTCTGCTTTCTGGGGGGACAGCTAGGCTACGCTGCTTGGCAGTTCGGTCTGGCCAAAGCGAAGTGTGGGGAGACCTGCTCACCCCTTCCTTTCCTGGCTCAGGCGAACCTCCTAGCGACCGTCGGCTTGCTCTTCCTTTATTGTCCAGCTGGTACCCGCCGAAGTCTCCGAGGTCTGACGGGGACGGTCCCATTACACACCAGAAGGTACTTGGGTCCCCGTGTGACCGCGTGGAAGGCTGCTGACCACCATTCACGTCGGGGCTCGGGATGAGTTCCCCACGTCACGCGACTGAAGACTTAGGATTTGTTTGTTACAGCAGCTACTTAACAGAGCCAGAGTTTGTCTTTCTTTCTGTCATTTTCACCCCAAATGCAATGAACTGATCATTTTGCGTCTTTCTCTGGTTCTTAACCGGCGGCACCAAAGAGCAAACGACCATTACCTGGTCCTTCTTCGGCAACATGTGAAATCTGCACATAGATTTTCATGTGACTGTTAAATGTCACCCCCTGCCTTTGTATACCGTAAGGGACAGGGGAAAGACACAATGACAGATTCTATTCTAGCTTCGAAGAGAGCGTTTTGCATGCCACCAAATTGACTTGGTTCCTCTGTGGTTGGAAGATCTGAGAGGTCAACCCCTGGCTGCGTCAGCACACGTTGGAGTCACCGCTGTGTACTTTTAGAGATGGCGATAGGATAAAAGTTCAGAATTTGTGCATCGCTTACTCTCTTTCACACAACCTTTGCGTTTGATCATCGTTCTCATACCCGCGGCCCTGCGAGCCGGTGACAGAGTGTTACCGGCCCGTGAAGCCCATAGACAAGAGGTTTACTCACGTTTCTCCCCGAATTCAGACCTGCCTCCTCATCCTGTGGTCTTCAATGTGTCACCTCACGCTTTTCAGTGCTGCGACGAGGTTAGCTTTTACGTTTCCGGGAGTGAGAGATCAGGGAGCTGTGTGCAAGGTTGACCTGAATGGATACAACAGTGAAGTTTCCAGAAAAGCTATCAAGTATCAAACATTTCAGCCCACTGGCGAAGGGGTGCTCCACGTTAAACAATGAAGAGTCATTTTGATGAAAATGTAGTTTTCCTCAGTGGACCTTGTAACTTCTTTTCCGTGGACTGTGCTAGAATTGCGGACTCAAAAGTACCCCACGCATTTGAGCGCGTCTCTGTTCAGACATCCCCATGGCGCTTGCTGTGCGCTCAGACCACCAGGCTGGCTTTGCAGCATCCCGCACCGCGGCCCTCCGGCCTTCCCCGTGGTCCGCCCCGTCCGCTGACCCCTGCTGGGAATGTCTGCGTTCCTTCACACGGGAGTCTTCAGACACGGAGCAGCCGCCCCCCTTGCCCCCTGGGCAAAATGATGGGCCTCACCCCCAAACTGTTTCAAGATTTTATCACAATCATGATTCACGTTGTCCCCTAACAAGTGTTTCAGTTACTTTTTTTTGTCCTGTGTGTTACCCCAAAGTTTAACTTACTAATAACTTATTTTGTACGGACTAAGGTACAAGCCACTAAGTGTCGTAACTTCCTGCAGGCCAACAGCCATCTCACAAGCTTTCTGAGGCAGTTGGATCAAAACATAATTTACAGACCATACAATTGCCCCTTTTAAAATGTACAATTCAGTGATTTTTCGTCTGATCGCAGATGTGAGCCCAGTCAATTCTGGGAGATTTTCGTCACCTCCAGAAGAAATCCCGTGGACTTCAGCTGGGACCTCCCTGCCTCTTACCCTTATTATCTCTACCGCTGCGCAGCCGTTCATCTGCCTCAGTTTCTGCAGGTCTGCCTATTGCAGACTCTGTCTAGAAATGGGCTCATACAGGGGGGGTCTTCTGTGACTGGCGTCTTTCACGTAGTGGAAGGTTTCCGAGGGTCATGTATGTTGGAGCGTCTACGAGTATTTCCTTCTTTAAGGGGTGAATGCTACTCCTTTGCGTGGCTGTACCCCGCTGTGTTCGTCCATTTGTCAGTTGGTGGACACTTGAAATGCTTCTGTGTTTTGGCAATCATGGATAACGCTGCTATAAACATTTGGGTGCATGTTCTTACTAGGTACATGTTTTCATTTCTCGTGGGCATGTAATTAGGAGTGGGGTTTCTGAGTCACGTGGCAACTCTGTGTTTCACCATTTGAGGAGGAATCCGGCAGACTTGTCCATAGTGGCTGCCCCACGTACACCCTCACCAGCAGTGCACGAGGGGTCCGATCTGCCCACATCCTCAACTCTTGTTGCTACCTGATTGTTAAGTGCCCGCCACCTTAGTGGGTGTGGCGTGGTATTTCATTTTGAATTTGATTTACATTTCTCTGAAAGCGAATAATGTCAAACATCTTTTCACGTACTTACTGGCTATAGCTTCCTTGAAAAAATATCGATTGAGATCCTTTGTCCGATTTTTAATTGGGTCGTCTTTTTATTACGGAGTTCTAATGGTTTTTTAAATACGTTCTGGATACAATCCTATTTGCAGGTGCGTGGATCATAAATGTTTTCTCCCACTCCGTGGGTCATTTTTTTTTTACTTTCTCGACAGTGTCCTAGAGGCACAGGGTTTGATGGAGTCCAATTTGTTGATTTTTCTCTTGTTGCTGTTGTACCTGCTTTTGGAATCATGTCTGAAAACCCATCACCAAATCCAAGGTCAGGAAGGACCCCACTTTCTTCTAATAATTGCATAATTTTAACTCTTAAACATAGGTCTTCAATCCTTTTTGGGGTGATTTTTGTATGTGGGATAAGGAAAGTGTTCAGCCTCGTTCTCTGCACGTGACAATCCAGTTGTCCCAGCACCTCTTGTTGACAAGACTCTGTTTCCCAAGGAATGGTCACAGCACACTTGTCAAAAGCAGTTGACCATGGAGGTGCTGGTTTATTTCACCGGTTTCACTGGGTTGTGCGCCGGAAGCCCTCCTCCCATCGTCACAGTGAAAGCGGGACACTACAGAGCTCACACGTTGTCCCTCTTGGTAGTCACGTGGGGCTTCAGAAATGATGCCAAGGAGTCGATATGTTCCATGGAAAATAGGTTGTCACCAGAGGTTTTTAAGCAAGTGCGAGTCACCATGTCCTCAGATCCCAGGTCAAGTGTAGGTGCTGCCTGGGTGACAGATGACCGGGGTTGGGGTGGGGGTCTAGTGGTGGGAGTGGGGGTCTAGGGAACACAAATAAAAGCCATGTTTTCCCAATCCCACTGTGTCACTAATTAGTTGATGGTCCCTTGCTTCTCTTTGCAGCATGGCCTCCCAAGCTTTAGTAAGAGAGTCCTAAAGCTGGTGCCCAAGGTCCTTCCATGTAAACATTTTTTTGTTGTAATTTCGTGACAGTTTTGGCCTCTCAGTCTCCCATGGATGTGATGTAATAACCCTCTCCACAGTGACCCCGGTGTTTAGCATTCATCCCAGCGGTTAGAATTGTAAAATGCTGTGCTCAGTGATACTGCCCAACACATCTGCTTGAGTCTGGGAGGTATTTGTATACCCGGATGCTGGCATTGCATGGTGAATACTTAAATGTAATTCTTTTTTTTTTTATTAAAGTTGCTCTGTCGCATGCTGGCCATTATCCTAATTCACTGAGCTCCGTGCAGGGCCCAGATCTCCCAGCAGCGAGACCACGGTCGGGGCTTCTGACCTGTCGGGGCAGCAGATGACGAGGCAGGTCGAGGAGCAGAGAGCAGGATCGGGGTCACACAAACACGGCCTCCGCGATGACGCCCGGGAGCGGGACACGGAAGCTCACCCAGCAGCCCTGCTGCCCTGTACAGCCCGCAGAGACGGTGGCGAGGTCTTCATGGACCGGAAACGGTACCGCAAGCAAAGGCGCGTGTGAGCTTAGCAGCGTGAAAGGTGCAGGGGTTTTAAAATGACACGGGAGCAGCCTGCGTCACGCCAAGCTGTGTGGCCTGGGGCGTCACCCCACACGCCGAACCGTGGTGCCCTCCAGTGCAAGGGGGCACTCTACGTTCCCAAGTCGTTACGAAGATGCGCCTGAGGCATAGCGTGCCCGCCGAGGCACAGTTGTCACTATTTTGCACCTGTGGTGGCCCTATGTGTCAGAGTTTATAGGACACGCTTCACGCCCCAAACGCTAGAATCCCTCTCACCTGCCTCACGCTTGTCAAACAGTAAATCCGGGTCTTCTGTTTGAGCAGCACATTGTGCACGAGAAGGGGGCACAAGTGCTGGGCACGGGGTGGACGAGATGGGAGGACGCGCACAGCTAGGATGACGGCTAGAAAGATCGGATCATGTCAAAACCAGGATGCAAACTTCGGGGCACACGTTTGAACACATCCGATACGTATATTATAGGTGAGAGGGCAACGAGCGAGGGACAGGTCTCTCCGCGTGATGCGTTGTTTCACACACGCATAGTTTGCACTCATAACAAAAGAAAAAGTTATTTTAAACAAGAACCACGAAGTCGGAGCATGCACGTGGAAGTGTCCAGAATGCTGCAAGGTCCCATGAGAGTCTGAAGCTTAGAAGCTTTCTCTCTGGTGCTCAGTGTCTGACAGGTAAAGGTCACATCAATGTCAGTGAATGGTCCTGTGACAGCACGGCTCCCTGACGGACAGTGTGGGTCACACTTTCTTGCTTCTTTGCAGTCTCATTTTTTTTTTTTTTTAATTACAAAATGGACACTGGAGTGAATATACTCTCTCAATATCGGACACTGGTCCCCCGTCACCTCAGGGCTTGCTGTTGTCATTTGGGCGGGTGTTGGTCTGGTGACCCGGGTGGACTCTTTCGGTGACGTCTATCCCCACACAGTGTGGAGCCTCTGAGGTCACCCCCGGGGGCTCAGCCTGGGGCACGTGGACGGCTTCTCAGGGATGACAGCGGGCTGAGCAGGGCTCTCTGTGACGGCGTCTTCCCCGCTGGCACTGTCGGTGCCCCACCCGGGGCTTAGGGTTCATTAGCTGCCGACTGTCCCCGTGCCCCGTGCTGCTGTCTAATCCTGCAGGCCTGGGTTCCTTTGTGGGCCCACTTTGGGGGTTTGTTCTGACATCCGAAGGGCCCTTCCTGGGGTTCTCCTGCCCAGTTCTCTGTGGTAAACTAGGTGGACGACAGTTTAGCTCTTTGCTCTCATAAGGTTACTGGCTAATTCTTAATTGTTTACCATCAAAATCTCCATTGCCTTCAAGCAAGCCTGTAGGCTTGGCTCTCAGCGCTGCGTCGTGAGTAAAGGCGACTTCCTCGCAGGGAGTTCCCGGTCTTCCCACTCTGTTGGCCCGTCCCTCCCTCGGAGCAGGACCGCTGAGCCACTCCTCCGGAGCGGGGCGCTGACGCGGGGCTGCTCCTCTTGGAAGGGCGCCCCGGCTTTATGAGCCGGTGTCTGGGCGTCTTGGCTTCCCCTCCTGCGGGTGGGCCTGCACCCTGCGGTGCGCTGGGTCAGTGGCAGCCTCGGTCCCACGGGACTGGGTGGGGGAAGGGAGTCCCCGGCCTCCTGCCAGTCTCCGCAGGTTAGCAGAAAGGAAAGAAGTGTCTCCCCACACTGTATGTCGTTTCCCGCGTCCTCGTACACATCGAGTCGTTCCCCTCACGAGACAAGTGCTTATTGCCGAGGGGCCGTCAAGCAGGCGGGCAAAATCGTCGGCCACGACGGTGGTCGGAGACCGGCGGCGGCGGCCCTCGCGGTCCTGGGCGACACCACGTGACCAGGACCAAGAGTCCGTCATGGCTCGCTGTGGCGTTGCTGTACTCCCGTTTCAGCTGCGCATGCTCCTGGGTGACATCGAGCAGGTCCTGCCCGTCCTGCACTCATTCCCTCAGCCATTTCCCCAGGAGGTACTGAACGCCTGCCGTGTGCGGGGACTGGGGTGGCAAGGACACGTCACGGAGGCAGGGAACGATGGCGTCACGCACGCTACGGTCTGACAAATGCTCCACGCGACGGGAGGAGCGTGCGCTCCGCAGGTGGGCAGTGCCGGTCAAGGCCCACCTCAGCCGTTCCCAGATGTGCACCCGTGGGAAGTGCACCGTGGGAAGTGCACCGTGGGAAGTGCACCGTGGGAAGTGCACC
>PVJL010014506.1:0-27917 GCA_004026885.1 Lyroderma lyra | reverse complement strand
GGGCCAGCTCTGGGATTCAGGGACAAGTGGCATGCAGCAGAACCCAGAGGAAAACCGCAGAACTTTGGCAGTCGCTAACAAAATTATGAAGTCAGTAAGAGAGCCTCTGCTAAATACTAGTATCTGAAGGTGCAGCTAAAACTTCAGTGGGTGCCCCAGAAGAGCAGGCGCCATTCTAAAGTAGCCTGTATGCTTCCTTCCAGCACGTCAGGGCTCTGGGCTTCTCTGAAAGTTCTTACTTGGTGAGAGAATCCAGTTTCCCCTAGAAAAGAATGTCACCACCTGATCTCCCCCAAACCGTCGGACTTTTTCACATATGAGGATTTCCCTTGCTATCCTGAGCCTGGCAGACCAGGACACATTCTCTGCTCACCGCGAGCACACACGTTGGTGGTCACCAGAACCTTCTCTTTGCCCTCTCGGAAGCGCTCAATCACTGCAGCCCTCTGCTCCACCATCATTTCACCACTCAGCAGAGCCACCTGGTGGCCTTCTTTTGAGAGTTCTGCTGCCAACCAACTAGCTGTTTTGCGGGTCTGGAAGGAAGAAAACATTTGAGAAATGAAGGTACCTGAAGAGAGTATTTTTGGTCTGAAAGACTCTACCTGAAACGTAGCAACTAAGGGTTAAATTTCCTAAAATTGTTAACATGGTGATGTAATAGGAAATAGCAATGTCATCTGGATAGTAATCTTAGAAAAATATTTAACCCAAATATAATCACAAGGGGGAAAAATCAGAAATTCTACTTACTAGCCTGGACTCTTAAAGATGTCCATGTCCTGAAAGGTGGGGAAACTGTTCTAGATTAAGGGAATCTCAAGGGACATGACACCTAATGCAATAATTTTTGATTGGCTCTTAGGTTTAACAACAGCAACCAAAAGCAATAAAGAACCCTTCTGATGTAAGTGAGGAAAGTGGAATATGGATGAACTGTATAACAGATAATATTATATCATGGTTAGAGGTGTGATAACATTATTGTGGTTATGTAAGAGCAGGTCTATTCTTCTAAAGTATTTAGGTATGAATTGCCATGTTGTCTACAACTACTTTTAAAATGATTTAGCAAAAAGAAAAAGGACAGTAAGCACATGGATAAAGCAAAGGTGGTTAAATGTTGACAATAGGTGAACGGTATATACTGTTTGTTTGTTTTTTCTGTAGGTTTGAAAGTCTCAATCTGAAGCTGGGGGAGCTTTGCCACTCTAAAATTAACAAGTCTTTCAACAACAGAGTAAGACCTGTCTTATTCTTACATTCCTTAATAGCATTTTGAAGTTTTCTTTAGAGATCTTAATATTTATTCCTAAAAGGTTTTTTTTTTTGCTATTATAAATGAAATCTATATTTTCATTTTCTAAGTGTTTACTATTTGAAACTAAAAAACTAGTTATTTTGTATTAATTTTATAACCAACCATCTTATTTATTTTTCTTATAAATGTCAGTTGATTCTCTTGGGTTTTCTAATCTATCTTCTACAAATAATATAAAATTCAGGGGGCTCTATGCTTAGGCTATGTATACCTCAGGACACTAAGAAGAAATTGCCTCTTACATCTTCACAAACTCTTTCCTTTCTGGCCACACAGATGGAACCTGGTCCTCTTCAATACTAAGGTGGAGCTGCCTGAGAAGTGGGGCAAGGCAACACCTTCCAGGGGAGCTCTTCCCCGAGCAGGCCTGCTGCTCCTGCTGCTACTCACATGGCAGAAGATCATGGCTTGAGCAATGGTGATGGCCCCGTAGAGGTTACACAAGGCCTGGAATTTCTCATCTCTGTTATTGCACAGGACGTAATACTGCTTGATGGTGTCCAGTGTCTCCTCCTCACGCTTCAATTTGATAATGTTTGGGTCAGGGACCACTTTCTGGGCAAATTTCCATACAGAGTCTTCAAAGGTGGCAGAGAAAAGCAGCATCTGGCAGTTCCTGGGCAGCATCCTGCAAGGGAAGGCCCAGGTATTTGGCATGACCCTGAATTTTTCGCTGGAACAAACAGAAGCAGAGCCTCCCCAGGCTCGGATGGTCTACATCTCCAGGAAGGTGGCAGAGGGGAAGGAGCACTTCATAGAGGAGGCAGAAGCAGGCATGGGGCAGGGACGGTGTGCTGCTGTTAGATGCCCTGAGTCTCCTTCCTAAACCCAGGTTGACATGGCCCATCAAACAAATGCTTCTGAAGGTTCTGAAGCAAAAAAACCCAGCAGGAGACAGAACAGGAGCTGGATATAGCATTAGGAGATGGAAGATTTTTTTTTCCTTGTAGATCAGAAGGCTGAGAAGTTCCTCCTGGCTCCAGATTCCTACCTTTGGATGCGGATGCTCTGGTCTTGGTGGCCCTGAGTAGCTATCATCACATCAGCCTCATCCAGAACAAACACCTTGATCTTCTTGGGGTCAATGAACTTGAGCTTGGCACACCAGTCTAAGACAGTCCCAGGGGTGCCAATGACAATATGCTCACTGATCTTCTGACCTCTTTCCACTGTGGAGACAAGACGTGTTCTGTGGTATTTCCATGGCAAAACTAGCTCTAGAAACCAAAGTCTTGCCCATCCTTCCAGAGCCAGTAGAACAAGTTAATTCTAGATTTTAAAACACACAGGAATGTTTCTCAGAAGTTTTTGGTTCTTCTACTATAAAGTAGGCATAATGACACATATCTCACTGCATGTGATCAGGATTAAACCATATATAGTGAATTCTCATTAAGTATTAGTTCCCTTTCCTATCTTCTCCTATAATTCAATGTCATCCAACTCTTTCTCTTTAGTATTACTTTTTTTTTTTTGAATGTGGGTAGTTCCCTGGCTGGGAATCAAACCCAGGCCGCAGCGTTGACAGCGACAAAGCCTTAGCCACTACACCACCAGGGAACTCCTTAATCTTTTCATACCATCCATTCACTCACACACAGTTCACTGACTTCCTCCCAAATTGGTACTTTTCAGTTCCAGAATCTCGGTCAAATTATTTTTTTGCTTTGTTAGACACTCTAATTGTGTAGACAATTTTCCTAAGTACAAATTACTCTTTGATTTAAAAAACACATTCCTCTTAAACTGGTGGGAGCTGAAACTGATACAAACATCTATCAAGATTACTAATGCATGTAGCCTCTGACCAATACTTCCACTGTTAAGAATTAATCCTATATGTATATTAATATGTGTGAAATAACATATATGCAAGAGTATGCATGCATCAAAAGGTAACTAATTAAACAAAGTAAGATATACCCAATGGATGACACCAGTAAAAGTATAAAACTATTTAATAACAGATATGGAACAATCTCCAAAATACATTATTAAATGTGAAAAAAAATAGCTGAAGTTTGTATACCATAAGGGGCAAAAAGAACATGTAATATACGTACATGTGTATGTGAGTGTACACATCTGTTATATATTTATACACACACACACACACACACACACACACACATATTACTTGCTTATAGTCACACAGAGTATCTCTGGTAGGACACATGAGAAACTGGTTAGTACTGGATGCCTTTAGGAAGCAGAACTAGGTGGTTGAGAGAAAGAAAAGTTTCTACCATACATCCTTTTCAATTCAAAACGTGAATATCTTTAACTATTTTAAAAACAAATTTAAAATTTGAGAAAGGGCTTTCACTAGGAATTCAACTATCCATTGGAACACTGGAACAAAGTTTTAAATTAACTCTTAAACACACTGTGGTTCTCAACATCTACTACCTGTCAGTCAAAACTGAATCTTTAAAAAACAAAAACAAAAACTGAATCTTTAAAAAATGATATATTAAATACAGTTAATATATTAATCCTTCACATGCAATAAAGTTCCCTGTTATTATAAAACAATATAGAGACGGTACATGCTGTCACAAGATTCTGGTACATTTCTAGGTGCACCCATCAGTTGGAGATATCAAATAATCACACACAAAAATACCCAACCTAATAATGTATGGTTAAAGTGTTTCTGCTGTATATGGAATCATGATGGTTTTCTCAAGGAAAAGCTCTTTTGTGATAGTTTACGTGGTAAGCTAGTCATTTTTGTCTGTTGACTGACAGACAAAATAGAAAATCAAGTTGGAAATTTGATATGCACTTTCTTGAAAATGAACAAAGAATGCCTGTCTCTTTAATGAATATAATCACGTTTTTGTGCCACAATAATATTTAAGCTTTCAAGAGAAAATCAGATTTAGGATTTTGGAAAACGTTTATGTCCCATTATAAGTTTGAGAGTTGCTTGATGCGCATAAATTCCTCTGATGAGTTTGGTGGTGACATTACTGCATATAATTAAAATGTGTGGGGGTTCCCTGGTGGTGTAGTGGTTAGGCTTCAGCGCTCTCAACGCCACAGCCTGGGTTCGATTCCCAACCAGGGAACTACCCAAAAAAAAACAAAAAAAACAAAAAACGAACAAGGAAACAAAAAAATGTGTCAACATTTGGAAGATCAGTATAACTCGTTAAGACAGTATTTTCCAAATGACCAAGGTATGACAGAAAATCATTTTTGGGCAAAAGATGCATTGAAAGTGAAAGAGAAACCAAGAAATTTCAATGTAATAGTATTAAAAGTTCACTAATAGGATTTCAGATACCATATTGCTAACTTTAATTACTACCTGTTAAGTTCTGGTATAGCACCCAAAAAAAGATTATCTAAAATTACCTGAAAGGCCATATTTTCTTTATAGTTTTCACAGGTAAGTACCTTAAAATTTTCTCAATTTTAGCTTCTATATGGCAAATAGCAATAGAAGTAACCTGTGTAAACAAAAACACTTTGGGGGTCCTCAATAATATTTAAGAGTGTAAGAGACCTAAAAGTTTGAAAACTGCTGCTCCAGGCAATTATAAACTGCTGGGTCAAAGGGTTGTCTCTCTCCCAACTTTTCTAGGTAACAACCTAAAGTGACTGTACCAGTGTATACTCCCCACCAGGGCGGGTGGAGGGGTATGAGCATTCCAGCATAGAGCATTCCAGCTCTATGTCTTCATCAACACTTGTATAATTGTCAGCGTTCTTCACTTTTGCCCATACAGTGGTTTCAATTTACATTTTCCTAATGATTAATGAGGCTCATCATCTTTTCATGTTTACTAGCCCACTGAATTTCTTCTTTTGTTAAGTGTCTGTTAACTGGGCATCTTTTGTCCATTTTCCTATTAGACTACTTCCCTTTTATTTAATGATTTGTAGTTTTATAAATTTCAATAGCTTTCTAATGACCCACTTCCTATCTGCTTCTCCTCCCTATTTTAACCCATATTCTTTACATTACATTTTACAGAACACATGGAAGAAAGAATTGCTGGAAGGATTTCTGATTTTGGTTAAGACCGAGCGAGCTGTACGTGTTCTTAGTATACTCTTACTAAAGCTGTGCTTACTTTTAAAGAAAGGGATCTGACCTCAACCTACGATCCTCAGTGCAGCTAATCCCCCTCTAGTAAGCAGCTTCCAGAACTCTAGATACCAAATTCAAAACCCTGTCTTCTCAGTGAAGAACTCCAGGACCAATGCAGGGATTTCTTAACAATGCAAAATCTTATTTTAAGAATGGAGAGGACTGTTAACAAATTAGCAAGTAATTAAATAGCTTTGCTAAAAGCAATGCAGTTCAACTCTAAGATCCAACTGAACCAGAAAGTTGAATATCATCATCACATCTTCAAAATTCAAACATCCAATCACCCTACCATGTTCACTGGTTAGTTCTTACCCCTTTATACTCACATTTATTGCCTCGAACCGCATAAGCAAGCTTTAGTTCTGGATGAAATCTGCCCATCTGCTCAATCACTTTTCCTGTCTGAAGCGCCAGCTCATATGTTGGGGAAAGGCACAAACACTGCGACAGGGACATCATAAAGAATGAGTTTAAGAAACTTTTTTAGTAATAGACAACGGGCTCTAAAGCAACAAGGACGCTGATGTTATTACCACGTGAACAGTGCAGTAACCATATCCTCTTCTAGCAAGCCAACCTTTCCAGCTTGGCTGGGTGGATGCCTTCAGAACCTACTGTTTAAGGCTGCTTCCGAATGAATTCTACCCAGGTCCAAGCCTGGTATACAAACCTGCTCTGCCAGAGCCACAGTCTGAGGCTGAAGAAACAGTTTGACTCCTCCAGGAGAACCCTCATTAATCCCCCATCAGATGGAGCTGCCCTTTCCAGGACAGGCAAGCCAGGGCCCTCAGGATCCCCTATCCCTTACCTGGGGGTATCTCTCTGCTGGTTCCACTCGGCTAAGCATGGCCAGGACAAAGGCAGCTGTTTTACCAGTACCAGACTGAGACTGGGCAATCAGGTTCTGAGGGCTGGATCAATGAAGAAGAAATGAAAATATCACTGTTTAAACACAAAAATGTGTCAAAATGTTCTTTCTGGGTGGTAAGAAAATGGATTTTTCCTATTTAATCCAGGTTTTTCTACACTGAGCACAATAACAACGTTTTATATGTTGTTTAAAAAACCTGCTTAAATATTATGGGAAATGATGATTGTTTGAGATGGGTTCACACCAAGAAATCCTCATTCTACACTCTAGCACAATTGGAGTGCCCTAGTTTTGTATCCTCATGGTCCCACAGAAATTAAGACTACAGAGTAAGATCTGTGCCAAGACAAAGCCCCAGGGACATTTTCTGTTGAGGCATAATGCGTCTCTAGGACTCAATTACTTCTGTGTGTTCTCTTTTCCCACCTTTAATGGAAAATGTTAAGTATCAAGTCAGACAGATGCTTTAGAGGGAATTTTCCTTCACATTTCACTTCATGTAACCCATTGTCATAGAAATAGGTGGCATTTTTGTCATTAAAAAAGAAAAATAATACAGTTGAATAAAAATAGTTGCTACAAAATTAGGAATGGAATTACCATATGACCCAGCAATCCCCCCTTCTGGGTATCTACCCAAAAAATTTGAAAACCTTAGTCCACAAAGACTTATGTGCCCCATTGTTCATCGCAGCACTAGTCACAGTGACCAAGTCATGGAAACAACCTAACTGCCCTTTGAGATGACTGGATAAAGAAGCTGTGGTACATATACACAATGGAATATTACTCAGCTATAAGAAAAGATGAAATACTGCCATTTGCAACAAAATGGATGGACACTGAGTCATCTTGCTAAGCAAAGTAAGTCAGACAGAAAATACCAAGAACCATAACAAAAACTCATGGATACATAGTGGTTACCTGAAGGTAAAGGAGTAGGGAGGTGGGAGAGGGGGAAGGGAGGTTGGAGAGTGGGGAGGGAGGTCAGAGAGGAGTGAGGGAGAATCAAATATATGGTGACATAAAGAGAACTGACTCTGGGTGGTGAACACATAATGCAACACATGGATGATGTACTGTAGCGTTGTGTACTTGGAACCTATGTAATTTTTGCTGGGCAATGTCACCCCAGTAAATTTAACAATAAAAAAATTAAAAAAGGGAGTTCCCTGATGGTGTAGTGGCTTAAGGCTTCAGCGTTGGCGCTGTCAGCGCTGCGGCCTGGGTTCGATTCCCAATCAAGGAGCTACCCACATACCAAAAAGCAAAAAAACAAAAAACAAAAAACAAAAACAAAAAAAAAAATTAAAAAAAAAAAACAAGTTGCTACATAAAGTATGACAACATTTACCTAAGGTTTAAAAATACGTAAACTACTCTTTAGATTCCTAGGGACATACAGATATGTAGTAAAAGTATAAGGAAATGTGAAAGAATGATGACCCACTTAGGATGATGTTTGCTTTGGTGGGGGAGGGGGATATAAATGGAGAAGGGTACAAAGGGCCTTCAACTGTCAACTAGATTAATGATGTTTTATTTCTTGGTAAGATAGGGTTACAGATGTTCTTGGTATTGCTCTTGACACCTTTCAGCAGATCTAAAAAATTTCAAAATAATTTGTAAATATCCAACTTTTAAAATGGCACAGAACAGTGCTTTTTTCTATCAGGTTTTATTATTAAGTGGGAAAAGCAGAAACTGTACTGAATTCCATCTCACTCTCTCTGCACTTGCCCAAGGTGTTTCCCTGAAGAAACACGCTGCCCTGAATGTCTAATCTCGTCCTCAAGAACAGTAACATCTATTGGTGGGTGATGCTAAACCGTATTCTGAAGAAGTGCACCCGGGTCTGCATACTCACGGCTCAGCAAGCATCATGGGTAATGCGTTCTCTTGTATCTTGGATGGTCGGTTGAAGCCCATGGCATAGACTCCCTGGAGAAGCTGTGGTTTCCTAGAGGCCAGGGAGAGAGAAGATGGATTCCTAGTTGCTGAAATTGTTTTAAAGGCCTCAAATTTTTATCTTTCCCTATATCTATCAAAGAATGATGCTTCCTATCTCTGTCAGACATATTTTCCTATGCCATAAAAAAACACTATCTAAAGCAAAACAAAACCACTATTTTTGGGGGTGGAGGTGGTGGTGGTTCCCCGGCTGGGAATCAAACCCAGGCTGTGGCGATGAGAGCGCTGAAGCCTAGCCACTACACCACCTGGGAACCCCCAAACCACTATTATTTCCACTAAATCTTAATCTGCAATTATTATGCAATTCATAAAATACATACTAGTTTCTTTCTTGGAGAAATTCACACTTTCAGCAGACCCACAAATATGGTTGGCCTTGGATGACAAGTGGTATTTATTAATTCATGGTATAAAATTAATTATAAAAGACATATCTGAAAATAAACACTGCATACTATACTAAGATACAGGAATAAGATTTTAGTTTTAGGTGTTCCCTGGAGGTGTAGTGGCTAGGCTTCGGCGCTGTCACTGCTGAGGCCTGGGTTCGATCCCCACTCAGGGAACCAACCAAAAACAAACAAACAAAAAAAGATTTTAGTTTTAATTTCTCAGTGCTGATGTTAAATTGAACCAGTCATTTTGTGTTTTATGGTCCTTACAAAGCCAGCTATGCAAATACTTGGGAAAATCAAGAACTAAGAAAATTGATTTAGTCAGTTTCTATTAAATAGTACCTGATCTATGTACTACATAAGTAAGAAAGGTTCAGTTATCATACTGAACTTTACAAATACTCAGATTTACTTATGTCTAGTCAAAATCAAGAATAGAAAAGCAACAACTTCTTATATAAGCAGCTATACAACGAGGGTCTCAAATATATGGTGATGGAAAGAGAACTGACTCTGGGTGATGAACACGTAACACAATCTATAGACGATGTATTATAGAATTGTACACCTGGAACCTATGTAATTTTTACTAACCAATGTCACCCCAATAAATTTAATAAAAAATTTGGTTTTACATCACATTTACAATAAGCTCTTTGCTACCTCTAAATTGACAGTGTTTAACAAAAATCACACATTTTATTTATTTATTTTTTGGGGGAGTAGCTCCCTGGCTGGGAATGGAACACAGGCCACAGTGTTAAGAGTGCTGAAGTCTAGCCACTACACCACCAGAGAACCCCCTAAATTACTTCTAAAGGAAGGTCAAAACTTTTGCTCTCTAAGCCTTCTGTGGAGTTTAACAGGCTCTCTACAAGGCAAATTCTTTTGACAATATGTTCTCAGACAGAAAGAACTTTGAAAACATAACCTCTGGTATCTTCCATTTGGAAGAAAAGGCTGTGAGATCAGCAGATTCTGATCTGGTTGCCACGGAAATATTGTCACTACCAAATGAGGATTTTCAGCTTCCAGTGGCTCATTATTTTTCTTTTATTTTACAGATTAATTCAAATCTTTTAAATACAAAACAAGGGGAGTTCCCTGATGGTGTAGTGGCTTAAGGCTTCAGCGTTGACGCTGTCAGCGCTGCGGCCTGGGTTCGATTCCCAGTCAGGGAGCTACCCACATACCAAAAAGCAAATAAATAAATAAATAAATAAATAAATAAATAAATAAATAAATAAATAAATACAAAACAAACCAAGTATATATTAATAGCAACATAGGTTTTATTCTTTGTTTTCTTTGGCTACCAACAACTAAATCAGAGAGAACTTGTCTTTTCAAAGAGGACAATTCATCACTGGTTGAATCGAGAGCTCCAGTCCTTTAAATGAAAGAAACTTAAAAAACCATTGATACTTAGAAAAGCAAACTGTCAGTTCAGGAAACAACAAGCACATCTAGTTGCCTTAACAGTTTATGAATAGAAGCAAAGATGACAGATTTGCTGAATGAAGCCCTTGAGGGAGGAAATAACATAGAAAAGTATAATTTCCTGAAAACATTTAAAAAAAAAAAAAAAAGGTCATACTTTAAAAAACTTGTTCTTAGCTATTATTTCATTAACAACTTGATTTGGTCTAGCTGACTTTAGTATTTTGAGTGTTTATTATTCTAAAGCAGTGGTAACAGTTGGCAGGAATGTGGTCCCTATTTCCCCATAGTGGGCATATATAGATTTTGCTGAACAATGGCAAAGAATCCATTTATCTCACTACTTTTTTATTTACCAATTATTTTCTGTCTATGGTTCAGGTCCTGGCAGGCAGCAAGAGTGGTAGTTACATCTTGTGTTACTCATAACACCCAGCAATGATCCCAAAGCACCACTTTGTTAACTGACAAAAATATAATTCTTTCATAATTCTCTCTTTAAAATAAAGCACACAGGGAGTTCTCTGGTGGTGTAGTGGCTTAAGGCTTCGGCGTTGGCGCTGTCAGCGCTGTGGCCTGGGTTCGATTCCCAGCCAGGGAGCTACCCACATACCAAAAAGCAAAAAACAAAAAAACAAAAAAACAAAAAAAAAAAAAAATAATAAAGCACAGAAGTTACTCTTTGCACATACATATGCTCCCTTAAGACTTAATTCTGGGTTCTGGATTTTTTAAAAATTCCAGAATGTTGAAGGCTGCTTTCCACTACAGGTACTGGGAATCCTCCACAGGCTCTTTTGATAGATTTTATAAAAGCAGATAAGGTGTTCTTAAGACCGTAAACCCTATAGTCTAACAAAAGGGCTTACCTAATAAGAAATGTTCCTGACATCCAGAAATCACCTGTCAGCCAATATTTTATTGAAAGTTCTAAGAGCATAAAAGAAAAAAGACTTTCAGCTATGATGAATAAATCTGTGGCATTAAAAAATCCCTACCAAGAAGAGGAGAAACCGGAAGCCAAGAGATAAGGGTGGGAGAGAGACCATCATTGTAAAGTTTTTCATACTTTTTGATTTTTGAATCATGTGAATTATTAACTAGTCAAAGAAGTAAACATATTAAGATTTTTTTTAAATAAAAGTAAAAAATGAAATTCCCACAAGACTCTCTGAGATGCCAAGTTTTAGAAAGAAGGGACTGGCAAGAACAGCTCAAAGGAACAAATACTCACAGGCGAAGCTCCTCAAAGGACTTCACTGAGTAGAGAGGGGACTTTGGATCCCGCTGCAGGACTTCCACTTGGTTTGTGTTATCGACCAGGTTGCTTCTAATCAGCTTGTTGAGTAAGGACTGGGCAGCCCTGTCCTCTGTCAGGAAGAAACCAGTAGAGTTTGTTGATGTTCATCTAGCAAACACCAACCACATGAAACACCCACTCCCTTTCCCTTTATGGAACAGTCTCTACAAAGGCTGCCTATATTCATTTCCACTTCCTCTCCTACCCTTCTGCTGAATGTACACTGAACAGAATTTCTTATTTAACCTCCCCACTTGACCTCCACAACTCTGTCAAGCTCACCAATGGCATCTACACTGCTAAATCAATCCAACAGTCAATTTTTAGTTCTTCCCTTAATCAACTTGTTACCTATATTTGACTCCCTACTTTGGAAACACTTCTTTCTTTCTTTTTTTTTTTTTTTTTTTTTTTTTTTTTTTTTTTTTTTTTTTTTTTTTTTTTTTTTTTTGCTTTTTGGTATGTGGGTAGCTCCCTGGCTGGGAATCGAACCCAGGCCGCAGTGCTGACAGCGCCAACGCCGAAGCCTTAAGCCACTGCACCATCAGGGAACTCCCAACACTTCTTTCTAATGGTTTCTGAGATATCACTTTCTATTGGTCCTTATATTAGTAGTTCACTGACTGTACCTTCTCAATCTCTTTTGCAAATTCCTTCATCTTATAACTCAGAGTGCCTCTGACTCCAGAAAGGAAAGACTTGGATAATACTCCAGAATTTCAAAGAGCAGTTACCTTTCTCTTCCTCATCTGTTTTCTCCACAGTGACATTGGTTTTGACAACACCTATGAAAGAAAAAAAAGCTGTCATAATCAGACAGGCAAATATCAAACCCACCCCAAAAAGTAAGACAAATGTAAATACTAAAACTTCTTTCAGTGATCAAAGTGTACAAATAATTGGCATTTCTTTATGTTTAATGGATTTTTAAGTTGACAATCAATGGATGAAGAGATATATCATGCAGCAACTAAGCATAAGGAGGTTAGAGTTGCTCTGATAAAAAAGAATTCAAGACAAAAAGCATCACCAGAGATAAAGGGGGATTATTTCTAAAAAAGGGTCCATTCATCAGGAAGATATAAATGTGTATATACCTAAAAACAGATCTGCAAAAGACAGAAGGCCAAAATTGACAGAATTAAAGGGAGAAACAGACTATTTCACAATTTTAGTTGAAAATTTTAACACCCCTCTTTCAAAATTGAAAAGAACTAGACCAAAAAGCAAACAAAAAAACAATCAAGACAGAGAAGATCTGAAAAACATCATTAACTACTTTGGCCTAATTGACAGTTATAAGGATAGTATACCCAAAAACTGAAGAATACATATTCTGCAAAGTCAAAAGACAAAACTGGCAAAAGTATTAGCAACTTCTATCACATTTAAAGGGTTAATCTTAAAATACAAAGTTCTTCATATTTAGAGAAAAGACAAAAGCCCAATAGAAAAGGGCAAATGACACAAATAGTCTATTCAGGAAAAGAAAATACAAATTCTTTTTATTATTATTATTTTTTTTTTTTGCTTTTTGGTATGTGGGTAGCTCCCTGACTGGGAATCGAACCCAGGCTGCAGCACTGACAGCGCCAACGCCGAAGCCTTAAGCCACTACTCCATCAGGGAACTCCAAAACTATCTTTTTTTTTTTTTTTTTGGTAGTTCCCTGGCTGGGAATTGAACCCAGGCCGCGGCATTGAGAGTGCCGGAGCCTAGCCACTATACCACCAGGGAACCCCAAATTCTTTACATTTATAAAAATATTCAACCTTACTCATGAAACACAAATTAAAATACATTATGCTGATTCACTTTTTTAGGGTCATTCCCTGGCTGGGAATTGAACCTAGTTCGCAGTGTTGAGAGTGCCAAAGCCTAGCCACTACCTCACCAGGGAACCCCTGATCCACCATTTTTTTACCTATCAGATCGACAAAATTCCAAGTTTCTGACTAAAAATTTTGTAGTATGGTTGTAGGCAAACAGATATTTTCATGTTTTACTGATAGAAACATAAATTGATAGAAGACTTATAGAGAGTACCTTGAAAATATACTGATAAAAACTGCAAATGACTATACTTTTTACCTAGCAAATCCATTTAGGGGAAATTTATCCTAGAAACCTATTTGCATATATGTAAAAAATTCAATTCAAGGTCATTCCATGAAGCATTGTTTATAAAAGCAAAAGAATGTCACCAACTCAAGTTATCTATCAATAGATGACAGGCTAAATAAATTATGGTGGATCAACACAATATAATACTATGCAATTGTAGAACAGAGTAAGGAAACTCCATGTACTGATATGGACAGTTTGATCAAGTGATGTTGTTGAATGAGATTAAGTAAATATTCTGTGCATGCTGTGGCATCTTTTGGTTGAGAGAAAGAATGAATCTATATTTGTATTTGCTTTCCATAAAGAAAATTTGGGGGGGAGTTCCCTGATGGTGTATTGGCTTAAGGCTTCGGCGCTGGCGCTGTCAGTGCTGTGGCCTGGGTTCGATTCCCAGTCAGGGAGCTACCCACATACCAAAAAATATATAAATAAATAAATAAAATTTAAAAAAAAAAATTGGAAAAATATAAAAAATCAAACAGCAGCAATTAATTATGGGATATGGTAGTGTTATAGATTGAATTGTGAACTGTAGACCCCCAAACTTCATGTGTTGAAGTCCTAAACCCCAGTAACTCATAATGCAACCTTATTTTGAGATACGGTCATTGCAGATGTAATTAGTAAAGATGAGATCATTACGGTGGACCCTAATCCAATATGACTGATGTCTTTATAAAAAGGGGAAATTTGGACAGACAAGCACATAGGGAGAACACCATATGAAGGTGAACACAGAGATCAGAGTGATGCTTCTACAAGCCAAGGAACACCAAAGACTGCCAGCAAACCACCAGAAGCCAGGGGAGAGGCCTGGACAGATGCTTGCTCACAGACCGCAGAAGGAACCAACCCTCCCAACACCTTGGTCTTGGACTTCTGGCTTCCAGAACAATACATTTCTGTTGTTTAAATCACCCAGCTTGTGATATTTTGTTATGGCAGCCCTAGCAAACTAATACAGGTGGGGAGTGGAAATGGGTAAATGATGGTATAGATGGGAAGAAGGCCTTTTCTTTGTTTATACTTTCTTAGATTTGAACCCAGATTAAACTTTAAAAATTAAATTTAAAAAAATTATTTATTTATTTTAAATTTTTTTTTTATGTGGGTAGTTCCCTGGCTGGGAATCAAACCCAGGCCGCAGCGTTGACAGCGCCGAAGCCTAGCCACTACACCACCAGGGAACTCTTAAAAAAAATTTAAAGAAACATTATCAACAGTGACAGGAAAATTCAATAGTGATTCTTGATTGTAAGGAGTCAGAGGCTATATAAAATCTGGAAAAATAATATATAGATTTTAGTGTGAAACTGACTTTACTGGCTGTCAAATCCAGTGCTGACATTTGCCAAACATGCTAAATGAAAGCCCCTTTTCATATTGCAGTTATGAGTGCAAAGCAGATGCAAACTAGTAGCTTGTATTCAGTTTACAGTTACTACTGACTCACCATTGGTATCTGGTTTGACTTTCTCTTCCTTGATCTGCAAATTACTGATCTGAAAGGAAATAAAACACTTGAGAACAGAGCCTAATACCATAAATTATTTATTAAACTAATGTGCACAAGTCTATGTGGTAAAATAAAATGGGGGCAGTGTTTTCCCCAACTATTAGGAAGCAAAGTTTTGAAACTCTTAATTACACCAACCTCCTGATAAGTACATTGGTTAGAACCAGATACCAAGTACGGTTAGGCCTACGTTTGTGATATCACAGCTAGATCAGATTATAGGTTTAAAAAGATTTGAAACCAATTCTCAGTCACTGTCTTTTAGGGAAGATCTGATGCTATAATCTAGATTATAAACTCTAGAGTGCTAGAACTATATACTATGTAATACCTTTTGATTTCTTTATGAATAACTGCCAGTTTTATACCCCTGACCTGATTCTTCTCCTGAACTCCAGTACATTTCCAAATGCCTGATGGGTACTGTGCAGAAAAGAGTTAACATAGCAGGCCTGACTACTATCCTTAGGAAAGCCAGCTTGCAAGGTTGGCCTTTATCTGGGAATATAGATTTTGAGGGGTTCCCAGGACTGCTGAGAGGTTCAGTGTGTTTGTAAAAACATGTGGTTTATACTAAAAGACCTGCTTTCGTTCTGGAAGTCTGAAATTTGGGTATAGGCTAGGCAGAGGATGACCACGTGACAGGCCCTGCAATAAAAACTCTAGTACTGAGTCTCTAATGAGCTTCCCTGTCAACACTTGACAGGTGCTGCTACAATCAATTGTGGGAGGAATTAAGCACAAATTAAGTGGAACATGTACTTCACTGAAAGAGGACTCAGAAGCTTGTGTCTGGTTTCCTCTGGACTTTGTGTCTTTGCCTTTTGCTAATTTTGCTTTTCATCTTTTCACTGGAATACATCATAGCTGTGAGTAAAGTTATAAGCTGAGTCTTGTGAGTCCTAGGAAATTATCAAATTTAGAAAACTCTCTGGGACTCCCAACACAGGTATTTACCAAGATATCCTCTTTATCTCAAATTCAGAATAGTCAAAAGTGAACTCACCATCCTCTACTCAGTGGTTCTCGACCTTCCTAATGCTGCGACCCTTTAATACAGTTCCTCATGTTGTGGGGACCCCCATAAAATTATTTTCGTTACTACTTCATAACTGTAATGTTGCTACCGTTATGAATTGTAATGTAACTATCTGATATGTGTTTTCCGATGGTCTTAGGCGACCCCTGTGAAAGGGTCGTTCGACCCCCAAAGGGGTTGCGACCCACAGGTTGAGAACCGCTGCTCTACATCAAATATGCCCTTCTTCCCACTCCCCTAGTCCTATTATTAGCACTTTATTAATACCATCTGTGGGATCCAGTTGAACTCGTATCTTTGCCTTTATCTCCCTTCTCTCCTTTTTTCTAAATCCTTTCCATTATACTTCCACAATTATCTCTTGAATCCATCCCCTCTTCACTTTCACTACGGAACATATGCCTTCTATCTGAGCTATTAATTTCCACACTGATCTTGTTTCCTTTACATATCATTCTTCCTAATATATTCTGTTTTCTGCAGTCCAACAAATCTTGCCAGCTCTCAATCTAATCTTGTCAGTATCCTTAAAAATCCCCAAATGAACCAAATAAAGCCTCTCCCCTTAAGTTCTTAGTTAAGGTTCAAAGTACACTCCCTACAACTATTTTCTATACTGCTTCTACTACAACTCAATAACCTTAAGCTGCATCAAAAATGAGTTCTGATTCCTGTTTCTAGGTAAATCCAGCACTTTTGTGTATTCTAGTTTCCTAAAATGCCTTTCATCTCCATCTCTATCTTAAATGACTCATTCTCTAATAGCCAGCTCAAATGTAAATGACTTGAAAAGGAATTTTCCTGATTTTTCCTACTCATAAATGCCCTTTCCCTTGTCAGAGTTCAGTTATCACAGCACTTTCTACATTCTAGACTTCCTAACTAGACTGTAAAGTGTCTTCCTATTCTCCAAGGAACTTAGCCCATTTCAAGAATCTGCTGACAAACTGACAATCCTCTCAAAGCACTAAAGGGTGACTGGAAAAGAAATGTAATTTAGTCATTAAAAAGTTACTTAAGTCTTCAGACTACAAAAACAACCAACCTCCTGCCCCCCCAAAACCTACCAAAAATCCCAACTATATTCCTAAAACCAAGTCCATTATCACTAAATCTAAATTTACATATAAGAACAGAACATCACAGTTTCCATTACAATTATATTCCAGTTGAATGGATCTTCATTAATCAGAGAACCAGTATATGAAACTAAATGTCACTTTAAACATTAATGAAACAATTTGGAGTGCCTCCTGCCAATATTGCGGGAGACACATAAACCTCAATCTGTTATTCTGCAAAAGGCTACAAACTGTCAACTATATTTAAGCATGGATCTAAAAAAAATGTTAAAATAAGAGAAGCGCGGAACCGTTCAGAAAATAGATGAGAATCAGCGCCTAAATTTGCCTTTCCTTATAATCCCCACTGAGACGGAGATGCAATACAGGAAAGACAGCATACATAGGACAGATTTGCCACGGATGAAAGTCTCTAACAGGCCTAGATGAAGAGAAAAAGTTCGATATGAGCCTCTCTGGGCGCAAAGTAGGGCTGTTTCCCCGATGGGCCACGGGCCTGTCCACCCGTGGGGCCCCCTGGATTCGAAGCAGGGTCCGCTTGTGCTCCCCCTCCCCCGCCTTCTCCCTCCTGGAGCTGAAGCCACTGACCGACTTGACAGCCGCTTCCTGCTCGTCCACTGCCAGGGCCCAAGAGTCGGTGGCCATGGTGCCACGGGAGGAGGCCGACTCGCAAAATAAAACCTCTGCACCGCACGGCACACTTGCACCCGTTTCACCGCAGGCGCGTTAACGACACTCACGCGGACCGGAAGCGGCGGTGCGGAAAAAGTGACGTCAATTCCTGCCTGGCGCGAGACGTCACCATTCCGCGCCGCTATGGCCTGTCCCCGGCCTCGCAGCCTTCCCCTTAGCTTGTGCTGGTTTCCTCAGGCGTAATCTCTGTTCCTTAAAAAATCTTTAAACTGTATGAAGTAAAACTCTTAACCCTCACTATACCTTATTTCACACTGAAGTTTCATTTTAAAACTTGCCAATCTCAAATGTGTAATTCTCTGAACTCTAAAACCTAAGAGTCCCATGAGAATAGTCTGTGATAACAGGTAAGACAAGAAGCAAAACGAAACCAAAAGCCCGTAAGCCTGTTTCCCCGTAATTCCACCATCCACCACTCCAAAAAATACAAAAGCGTTTTCTTCTGGGTCCTTCCAGTCTTTGTCCATATTCATCATAGCACGGGTATTTTACATAGTCCTAAACAAAGTATAAATACAATTTAAAATTTGACCTTATTATATGGATAACTTTTTTAATGTCAAAATTATCAATTTAATGGCATTATAATAGTCAAGCTCCTCAAATGAATTGCCTAACTCCCCTACCCCTACCCCTACCCCCTTGGCGACATCAGTTGTTTATGTGTTATCAATGGTAGCACTTCAGGGAGCATCTTCACACAACCAAAAATCTTACTTGTTCGTCGCGTTTACTGTCTGTCTCTCCCCACTAGAATATAAACTCTAAGAACAAAGACCTTAAATGTCTTAGTTACACAGCTGCTTAGTGAATCTAGAAAAAGTTTATGGCACATAGTAGACTCTCAGTAAATATTTTTTAATGTATGTATGAATTGGCTACCATAGATTTTAGTTCAGAATATTATTTTAATATACATTTCTAATCATTGCAACATTTATGTCAAAATGTATGAATGGCTTAAACACAAAAGACGATGGTCAGTAAGCACATGGAAGGAGCTCAAAATCATTAGTTAACTAAGGAAATGCAAATCAAAGTCACAATGAGACACTGTACGCCGGTTTGAATGGCTAAAATCAAAGATTGATCTACAATGTGTTAGTAAGGATGTGGGATGTTAAAAAAAATATTCAATGACACTTGTTAAAGATGGTAAGGCAGACTTTATTCAGGACTGTTGCAATAGGTATAGGGATCATTGCAATGGGATTTTGCAGTGGGAAGAGATTAGGTTCACTTTAAGCATCAATGGGCAAGTGGGAATTTATAGCCAAGGAGACAGGAGGTGGTGTGAGTGGATGGAACATTACTAAGAGGAAACATTAGGGGTAAGGGGAGTTCTGGTTAAACCAACCTAATACAATTCTTGTTGAAGACAACCAAGAGTGATCAAATATCCCAAGTCAGGGATGGTGGAAGATGAAGAATGTGATCAGATACTGAGGGTGATCAGATATCAAGGGTTCTTGCTAAAACTTATTGCACAAGGAAGTGCACAGATAGGCCTAGGAGAAGGTTCAGGAATCTGATTAAAGTTTGGTAAAGGAAAGAAACTTTGTTAGGAGCAACCGGAACTTATAGGCTTCTGGAAAGAATGTAAAATGGCACAATAGTTTTGTATAACTGTTTGGCAATTTCTCAAGTTAAACATGCACCTACTCTTTGATTTAGCAATTCTACTCCAAGAGAAATGAAACACGTCCACAAAAAGACTTGTACACAAATGTTCATAGCAGATTTACTTATAATAGCCCCAAACTGGAAACAACCCAAGTGTTTATCAACAGGAGAATGGATGAACAAATTATGGTATACTATTGAGCAATAAAAAGGAACAAACTACTGATATACATGATGAAATAGATTAATCTTACAAACATTATGTTGAAGGAAGAAGCCAGTCATGCATACTTTATAAGCCATCTGTATGAGATTCAAGAATAGGAAAAATGAAATCTATAATGATAAATATTAGAAAAGTGGTTGCCTGTGGAAGGGGGAATGTTGAGCAGGAGACAAGTGAACATCCTGGGATGATAGAAATGTTCTACATCTTGACTGGGGTCCTGGTTACATAGATGTATAAATTTGTTAAAACTGTATACCATGTTTTATTGGGCTTCACTTTATTGTGCTTCACAGGTGGTGCATTTTTTGCAAACTAAAGACAAGACACTCCATTAGCAAAAAGATTACAACTCGCTTTATTGCTCACTTTATTATCGTGGTTTGGAACTGAACCTGCAGTATCTCTGAAATGCCTGTATTTGCTTTATTGTGGTGGGCTGGAATCAAATCCACGATATCTCTAAGGTATGTCTGTATTTAAAATGTCATTTTGTTTTATATGAATTATCCCTCTCAATAACATTGATTTAAAGAGCAAAAAAAAAAAAAAGTAATGAACTTGTGATACATGCAACAACACAAATGAGAGATTTGCCATCTCATAGACATTAAGTGTAAGAATCCAGATACAAAAAGAACACGTGGTACATGATTCCATTTATATAAGTTAAAAACAGGTATATTTAATTTATAGTGATAGAATTCAGAACAGTGATTGCCATGGAATCAGCTGAGCTGAGTAGGACTGATTGGAAGGGCACAAGGGAACTTTTGGGGTGACGAAAATGTTTTGTTATCTTAATTAGAGCAGTAATTACGGTTGTATATACAATTGTCAAAACTAGTGGAATTGTACACCTAGTATCAGTGCATTGCACTCTACATGTATGTCAATTAAAAATAAAAGACAATGCAATGTGATGAAAAAAGTCAACATTTTAAACATACAGGTAATAATAAATTTATTTGTACTGTATAAAAAGGGGGGAAGGGTAAGAATGTTTTCTCAGCTCTTAACTACTCATTAAAACAGGGCACATACACGCTATGCTACAGAAGTGAGAATGCCAAACACCACAGTGTCTTCCCAAAGGACTCATCTAAATTCCCAGTATCCTTACCACCAATGAGCTACTGCTTAGAAACTTGTTTATTGGGAGACAACACCATGGTCTAACACCATGTTGGACAGCAACCCTAGGGGACACTGCAAATTGGTTTTCTGCAGAATAATGCTCCTTCTGTCTTACTATTGTAGCAATCACTCTAAAAAAAAAAAAAAAAGAAGAAGAAAAAACTAGATTCTGAGGCACTTCTCCCTCTTACTCTTTATCTCAACCATGTACACAGCAAAGCTTTTTCATCAAAATCAAAAGCAGCAACACTAAAAGTCTCAACTGTAAGATCTTTGTGGTAGCGGCCTTTAGAGCAAAAATTGAAGTCCAGGTGCCCACTGCCCTCTTTCAATTGCTATTTCATTACAAAATGTAGCTGCTCTAGCACTAATAGGATGATTCCTACATTGTTTCCACTGAAACACAATTCCTAGAGCTAAACGTGGTCACCGAGGGAATTGAGGATAGGATTTTTTCTTGCATTGGATTTGTACGTCATTTGCTGAAATTCCTTTTTATTTATTTCACCACCTGCACCTATGGGAAAGCTGACTGGCTTTTGTTTAACCTAGGTGAGTGCTTCAGGGAAGAGTAGGTTGAGACTCCAACTGGGACAGTGAAACCAGCCAGTCTGTAGCAGCTCTGGCAATAGGGAACTCTGTACTAAGGCTGTCATTCCCTCCCCATCAGCTAGTATTTATATTCCAAAAGGAGGGCATCCAGGCAGAAGCCAGTCGTCTCTAGACCAGAGACACAAGGAAAGGGCACATTCTCCTGAAGCTGCAGACTCCACAGCCTCCTGCCCTGAATCAGATTTGGTTAGACTGGAAAGTTAATAAAATGAGTTAACAATTTTGTAATACATTCTACATGTTTTACTTAATTCTCACAACTTTCCTACTGTTATCTCCATTGTACAAATAAATTGAGGTTCAAAAAAGTTGATGAAAATGGCCCAATAAATGACAATCTGAAGCACTTACCTAGGTTAAACAAAAGCCAGTCAAATTTGGATTCAGGACAACCCAATTCCAGAAAGTAATGGGCAACAAAACCAAACACCAAGGGCATAATGAATGAGGGATGGGCTTTGCTGGGACCTGGAACTTGATTTTAACTTCTGGTTAAGAGCTCAGCCTGGGAGTTCCCTGGTGGTGTAGTGGCTAGGATTCAGCGCTGTCAACACTGCCGCCAGGTTCATTTCCCAGCCAGGGAACCACCCACATTAAACAAACAAACAAAGAGCTCAGCCTGCATCCAATTGGCTGAGGCTGAAGCCAGTCATCAGAAGGCAATAGCTTTTTCCAGGGCACTTTCTAACTGGCCATTTCAGCCTGAGTCTCTGCTGAGAGGCTGATTGGGTGAACTTGAACTGCATCTTATTGCCTGATGACATTATGGTTTCATCTTCATCCCTCAACTGAGTCCCGTGAGCAAAGGCCTTACCTCTTTCACTCCCATTGGCTCCCCATCACCTCATACACTGCAGGGACAACTGTTGAGTTTGGAACTGATGAATCGATAAATGAATTCATGTTCGGCTTATAACCATCTCTCACTATTGTGCCAGATTCTGTGGTGTCATCATTCGTTCTGCTTGTGCTTGTGGTGGGGGTGAGCATGATAGGATGGTGGCTATGTTCTCTGAACTACTGTAGCTCCTTCCTCATGATGTTTCTAACGTACTGGAGGAATGGTGTAAGGACTCAGACAGTAACCTAGGAATAATGACAGGAGCCAGACCAACTCTGTATTTGGCCCACAGAGGTCTAATGACTAATTTATAATGATAAATAAGCCAGTCACAAAAGAACAAATATTATACGATTCCACTTCCATGAAGTACTTAGGAATGAATAGTCAAGATCATAGACATAGAAAGTAGAATTGTGGTTGTCAGGGACTGGGGGAGATTACAGGGAATTATTGTTTATTGGGTATAATCTCCATTTTACAAGATGAAGAGTTATGGAAATGCATTGTGATGATGGTTACACAACATTCTGATATCACTGAACCATACATTTAGAAGTGGTTAAGAAAGTAACATTTGTTATGTGTATTTTACCACAATAAAAAAAAAAACAAAAAAACTGGAAGAGTTGGGAGTGGGGGACCAGATAATAGGGTAGGAAAGGTTGAAAATGTAAGAGGGAGAGTTGATGGAGCAAGTTCTTAAAAAAGCCACAGGAGAGGGAATTTGGTGCACTGATAGTGAAATTTAGACAATGGAATACTACTTCCATTGTAACAGGAGTAGAGGGCAGGAGAGGTAGGTCTGGTAGCAGAAGGTTGAGGGTGTCCTCTAGTGTTGGCTGTTTACTTAGATTAAGGAGATCATTTGCTGACAGTTGGGGGATAATGGAGTTAGAAGTTTGAGGTGAGTCTTGAAACGGTCACTGAACAGAGCGGAGAAGTTAACCAGAAAGGACTAGTGACCTCCGAGGCTAGAGGCACTGCAGCTTTTTCTGAAGTTATCCCCTCAATTGAGGTTAAATATGAAATCAGATAAACAGAACAATATTTCATTTGTCCCTCTAGTGTAACCCTGCTTTTTTTTTTAAGAAATTAAAGTGATACTGAAACACCGGGACCTGTTTTGTTGTTAAACCTGGACTCAAATGACATTGGTTTAGCAGGATGATTTCTGTGCAAATCATCTAAGCTATGTGTCTGAGAGGAACAAAGACCAGATAACAATACACCTAGTACACTTGGCCACACACCCTGACCAGGGACTAACTCATGTCCTTTCAAGTCTAAGTGTGGGGGACATTTGCTCTCAGGGATGAGCAAAGAATTTAAGACTATTTGGCTTTTCTTCAACTGGAGAATTCCAAGGATGCTAGAAGCATATGGATGAGGCTATAACAGAATAGTTGCAAAGAATCACAAAATGTGTACTAGTACCTCTAGAGTTCCATCTAAACAAGCCCTCCCCCTTTGCTCTGGGCAAAGCTGGCTATAGTCCTGGGCTATAGGTCTGCCATCCAAACACTGCAGCCTATTAGATATTGATAAAGTGCAGGTGCTAAGTATCTCATCCAAGCAGCTGACATACCATACAGACACCACTGTCAGGTTTCATCTAGTAGTATTTACTTCCACCTATTCCTATCCCCCACTTTATTTTTAGAACTATTATGTAATTAGAATTACTATGGAGGAGACCCTTGCTCTGCTGACTACTTTCTAAGTCAAGGCAGAAGCATCTAACAGGGGTTGGAAAAAGAAAGGGCATAGGTAGGAATGTGACAAATATCCTCCACATAGATCACTACCTGGCCTCTCACTTTCCACTAGGTGTTGGAAGCTATTCTGGGGAAGCCCTGTGCCAGATTCAGGATTAGGGAAGCAGGGTTATGGAGCCTTCTAGCATCTGCCCCTCAGGTCTCCTCACCTCTATTGTGTCATTTTTGGAAGATGATGCAGTTTCAGTCAGTCAACAGAATAAAGAGCGTTTATTCTCAAGCAGAAAAGCAAAGTCAGGTAAAACTGCAGGGGGTTCCTCAGAACCTGATATCTATGCTCAGGACCAAGAGAAACCTGAAGAGAGCTCCTGAAACCCACAACAGCTTGGGTAGTATTGGTGAAAGAAAGGGGCCAGACCTTTCTTGCAAAGGTGATGGGCCTGATAGTAGACGCTCTGTGGGAGACTCAACCCTGATGCCACCTATTCTTTCCAAACATTTACTTTGGGTTTATTCCCAGGGTTATGTTGCATAGTACATTTAATTATTAAGTTACAAATCCAAAAAGGAAGAAAAAAAAAAGTCACAAATCCTCTTTGAAATAACAATAAATAAGTATAAAAGCCCATCATCCTTCCTCTGTAATATCTCTCCAATCTATTTCTTCTACCGTTTTCTCAGTACAACCAGTAACATCCTGACACTTGCTGTGTGATGGGACTGATAAAATAATCTTCTAATTGGTTTCTCAAATGTAAACCTTTTCCAGCGCCAATATATCCTTATACTTCTGCTAGACCAATTTATGCCCCCAAATTTCATCACTTCCTTTTGTGATTTAAGAACCTATGATAATTTACTACTAAATCCAGATTTTGTTCAAACAAGCAAATCTTCCTTTTATTCCTAATGAGATTTTTTTTCTGCCCACATGGAGAGGCTGCTCAACCTCACTACTCTTCCTATATATTGTGTGAACAGCCCTCTGGCAATTGAATAGGGCCCTTTGCCTATGGAGACAACCCACTGTTCATGTTGGAGCAGTGCAACTCTGAAATGGAATAGTAATGTCAGATGATGACTAGCTTATGGAGTAATACATGAGTCTTCACATATATATGATTACTAATACCAGCAACCCAAAACATGCTGTTTTCTTTTCTTTTCTTTTTTTTTTTTTTTTTTGCTTTTTGGTATGTGGGTAGCTCCCTAGCTTGGAATCGAACCCAGGCCACAGCACTGACAGCGCCAGCGCCGAAGCCTTAAGCCACTACACCATCAGGGAACTCCTGCTGTTTTCTTCTTAGTCATTAATGATGTCTTAGTAATATGAATACATCAACAACTGATTAGTTCTTATGCATACAGCCAATGAACAACACTCAAAAAAATAAAATAAAATCCACTGTTTATGGATAATGAACATATCTAGAATCTTCCATTGGATCAAAATCTCCTTTTCCCAAGTGAGCTTCTCTGTTCTAGGACACAGCTTATCATTCCACATATAGGAACTTACTAAAAACTAAAAAACTCTAGGGACTGAAGCTCACATCAAGGGTTCAATACATTTTTCCATCACTGTCTCAGAACTGCACAAGGTGAAAGAAGCAGCGGTGATCCACTGAGCCCTGAGAGCCAAGCACTGGCAGGAATGAATATGGTCTGTGAAGGAATATGGAATGCAGTGACACTGGGGCAACAGTCCAGAACCATCCGTAACAGCAAATCTTGCCTTTTTAAAAGATACTCCATTATAGAGGGAGTCTCTCCCCAGGAAAATACATTTAAACTCAAAATATTGCATATACTTCATAGACTCCATGAAACCCATCCAGTGAACTCTTAGTGGTCCATGGCCCCAGATTAAGAACTAGATTTTTACCAGATACCCATGTACTCCTATTACTGAAGAGTCTGAAGCACATCTCTTCCCATTTTCTTGTTCAGATTTAAAGCTACTCAGTAGATGGATTATACATGTTGTGAGAAGGTGGGGATGTGCTCAGCTTGCAGCTTCATGAGGAGTCTATAGTCTTTTAATTATTGCCTTTGTTTTTAGTTATTTCAGGGTTGGTCCACAGGACTTCGGGGAAGGAGGTGGGGCATACAATTTCTTCTCTTCTTGTAACACTCTCAACATGGGTCAGAGTTGGTCAGAAGCAGAGAGAAGAGTCTACAGTCAAGTGGCCGCTGGGAAACTGTGGTAGGATTACAGTTTGTCAGTCTCTCTGAGGTATATGTTATGCTAGATTAAAGAATCCACCTGGAGCTGGTAGTGGCACCTTGCCTTCCCAGGAGACAAATCTGGCCCTGAAAGACAGAAATACCTACAAAAAAGGTCTGGGATTGGATGGTTCACATTACTGAAAATCCCTCTTTCAGGCCTGCTCCTAGGTTCAGTGGCCATTCTGTATCAAAGCCAAAATGTTGAAGAGGACTCCTTTTGGCTGGGGTTGGCTGGGGTTACATATTGCTCTTGCAACTCTAGTTTCATCTCATCTTTGCTCTTATCACTTTGTGGGTACTAACAGCCTTGGCCAGGTATGAGGAAATACCCATTACTATTATTTGCTCTGATTATTCAGCACGAAGATGCCAAGGATGGAGCAAAGGCCTTGGCATTGCTCTTGCCTTGCACAGATGAATAGTTGTAGTCCACCTAGTCCCTTAGTTGGACCTATTTGTATTCCAAGCACTGTGAACTCAGATGTTCAGAATCCCTTTACAATCAAGATGCCAAATATCTGATTCATTCCCCACCTCTGACAAAACTTGCCTTCTGGCATCTGAAGACAAAGCAAGGATTTGTGACTATTTTGGATCACTTCTGGAGCTGCCTTGAGGCTAGCCATTAGCAACTTGAAACCACAACTTTTACTAGGGATCTAAACTTCAGATCACCTTTTATTTGCTTATGGCTACTAAGGGATCAAGGTGATTAAAAAGATGCTGAAAGTGTCTGTGAGACCAGGTTTTGTGGCAAGTTAGAGCCACCACTAATTCTCCATGATGACTTCTTCACAGGACTTGCAAAAGCAAGGGACCCATCAGTAAACAAATGTGCACTACATGCAGACTGCACTGCTGGGAACAGGTCACAGTCCTGCAACACAAACTTGCATACATTAAAGATTCCAGATTGTTAATTTGGTCCATGCGTAGCAAATCCCTTCTGCTGTAGGTATCAAGACAGAGTGGGCTGACAACACTCAGATGCAATGTCCCATCCCAAATCCAAAGTAGTAGCTCACAGATCCCCTCATGCCATACTCCAAACACGATGGGTACCTTACACACTTATCTTACTTGGGGCCTCTCTGTGTTCCCTTTTCACCTCTATTCTGTCATTCCACTAGGCTGGAGGTTGGCCTGAACACTCCTAGCCAGAGAACAGGCAGGGGCTGCCACAAAGATCCTGAAGTAGTGATTAGCCATAGGGTCTAGTTTAGCGTAACAATGGAGAAAATTCTGGCCAAAAAAAGGGGACGGAATTTTCAAAAGGTAAATTTTTGTATATTCACACCTAATCTTCAAAAGTTGTGTAAACAATTTTCTTCTACCTTCCCCCATCATTTGCACATTTTTTTCCCAAGTCTAAACGTAATTTAAAATGAGGTAGGTAGTTTCTACTCGTGCCTTCATCTTTGTGGTGACTGTTGAGGCCTATATGTGAAAGCACTGTTCTCCCATGCAGGGGGAGTGTCAAGGCTGGGCACCAGTGACTGGTGGAGCTTCTCAGTTGGCTATTTTCTCAATCTCGTCCAAATCATCCGTGTCCAATCTTTCTATTTTCTTATCTGGGGGGAAAAACAATTCAAAGA
Source organism: Lyroderma lyra (assembly GCA_004026885.1). Lineage (NCBI taxonomy): Eukaryota > Metazoa > Chordata > Mammalia > Chiroptera > Megadermatidae > Lyroderma > Lyroderma lyra. The sequence goes on along the minus strand of PVJL010014506.1, from coordinate 73 downwards.
GAGATCAACTTGGAGTTACCATGGAGACACACCTTGGGAAGGGACAGCACAGCAGGGAGAGAGAGGAAACACA
>PVJL010014505.1:0-27840 GCA_004026885.1 Lyroderma lyra | reverse complement strand
AGGGGAGGGGGTGGGAGAGGAGGGGGGGAAGCTAAATATAAGGTGATGGAAAGAGAAGTCACATTAGGTGGTGAACTTATTATACATCAAGTTGACAATGCACTGTAGAATTATATGCCTGAAACCTATGTAATCCTTGCTAACAGATGTCACCCCAATAAGTCTAACAATAAAAATGAATTTAAAAAAATAAATAAATTCTTTAGTTGGTAGAGAAGAGAGTAACTCAATCTTGTTTTCATAATGTGCATACTCATATGCAGACATGGCAGATGTAAAATTGATTTCAGAAATCCTAAAAGAGTTTACATAGAATTGCATATGATGCACTAGTATTAAAAATGAACTTCACATAAAATAAGTAATTCAGAAGAGTAATTGTTCCCATTTCTTATTTTGCCAGGATGATGATCACATAACATACTTATCATCAATTGATAAACTCACTGGAGGTAACAAAATTGCCCAATTAGCCAAAAGTATTTGCACTGAACAATAGATATTCCAAATAAGCTACCACAAGAAGGTTATTCTCCCTGTCTAATTCTGTGAACATTATACTTGAAATATTGAAAGGTAACACACTTCTGTTTCATGATTATGGGTACTTTAGCAAAAAGGGGCCAACAACTCTTTTCAATTGTACCCATGCCTATTTCTGCAAAATGGCATGGAGAAAACATTTTGATGAAGTATTAATAGACAGTCTTCTCTAGAGACCTTCCTACATTGTTTGTAGTTTTATAAAGTTTAATTATACCTTTCTCCAAGACTTACTATTTTAAATTTAGTGTCAGATATTTTTCCATAATTAACTCCACATTTTAGGATTTATAGATTTAGCTTGAGAAATAGATTGGGAATTTTCAACTCAATATATCTGAGTTTATTTATCTCAGCTTAGCATCTAGATGCTTTTATTACATGTTAAAAATAACAAAGATTGCAGAAAAAGAATGTGTAAATCCCTGTGAGCAAGCAGTGAGCAGCATTTCTTTTTGCGGACGTTCGGTAGATGATTAAAATCTTAGAATTGTTTTGTTTTCCATCGTACTTCTCAGAGAGTATACGATTCCACCTTAGGTATCTGGTCATTTTCTCCCATTGCTATACCTTACCCTTAACCTTACCATAGCACATGGCATATTGTTTTGGCGTAATATTCAATTAATGCTATAATAATTTTGCATAACAAATCACTCCAAATTTAGTAATTTAAAACAGCAAATATATTGATCTCATTCACTGTCTTTGTATCAACTGTAGTTTGACTGATCCCAACTGGACTTGCTGGACTCCATTTCGATTGACAGGTGGGATGAACTTAACTGTAAGTAATGGTTTAGATTGAAGTCTGCTCCACTTGACTTTTTATCTCTGTCAATAACTATGAAGTGTCTGAGAGTTTATCTTATTTGTAAGCTAACAAGTTACTTGCGATAGTTCCACAGATGTTAGTGGAAAACTTGAAACTCCTTGGTCAATGACAGAACATTATTATTACTGCTGTTATTATTTTTTATTGTATTTTATTGTTCATACCACAGCAGAATGCATGAGATTCATGTTTTCTTTGGTTTCTCTTGACCCCAACCTCCATGGGGGTGTTGTGGAGGCAGGTTCAGCTGGAAGCTATGCATCTAGTAGGTTTGTGTTACAGTTGAGGAACTCTGAATTTAGGAGGTCAGTATTTTAAAAAGAGGCTGGCTCCTAGCAAACTTGCCCAACTACTGCCCAAAAGGAGACATTATCTTATTGCCTCAGAGGGAGATATGGTCCCTAACTTCTAGAAATGTTTACTCTACAAAAATCCAGGCAACGATATGCCAGAACAAAGCTGTTAATTGTCTTTTGCTCAGAAGATATGCAGAAATGCAGGATAGTTATGAAAAATTGTTTCCAAAAATCCTCCTTGGACCAATACCTACCTAGGTTCTTCTTATGTTAAAATGCATGAGCACATCTGCTAACATCCCACTGGGTAAACTAAGTCACACTGCTAAATCCAAAGTCAATATGGCAAGGAAGTAAATACCACTCCAAGTGAAAGAGAGAGAATAAATATTTGCTGAACAATAATCCAATCTATCACTTATAAGAATATTGAAATCGCTTTACTTTGCCTTCAAGCTACTGCTAATTATGGATACAGTCTATGTTTTATTCACCACTGCATTTTCCATGCATGCCAGATTATTTCAATAGGTGAACAGTTTGTTTTGATTTTGCTTAGTGAATGAATGGCCATATGATAATGTTTGATTTAATTAATGTACCTTTTTGAAATGATGTATTATGTGTGTGTGTGTGTGTGTGTGTGTGTGTGTGTGTATACACATATACTAAAGGATTACTACTCCAATTGCTATATAGTACTAAAAGGACATCACAAGAACGTAGTCTCTGGAGCTAAACTGTCAGTAAGGCTTTTACTTAGAAGTTACTCAAACTTTATGTACGTTAATTTCTTCATAAATGTAGTGCCAACCTCATGAAATAGTTATGAGCATTAATTGACTTAATACATGAAAAGCTCTCAGAACAGATCCAACACAGATCAAGTGCTACGCATATCTTTAGGAAATTTACATGTATTAATTCTAATTCTAATAATCTATGAGTTGCTATTATCCTTATTTTACATGTAAAATCATCAACTACTGAATTAAATATTTAGAGATTAACTAAAATTCCTAGCTCCTTCCACTTTCAAGAAACTATTGTATCATGCAAGCTACAACTTTCATATCTATATTACATAGATGTTCAAGGGTAAATTTTGAATATTTGTAAGTGGGAGCTATTAATAAATAGACTTTCAGTATTTGTACTCTACTTCAAAACTTGAAAACATTAAGAGAAAATTATCAGTTTTTTTGCACTCTAAAGAGAGAAAATACTAGCAATGATAGTCATAATTTTAATAATAATACTATAATTAAAAAATAATCAAAAAACATCTCAATGCTTTAGAGACTTTAATGTATCTTTTTGTTTAGTGAATATATATTAATATGTATGTATTCTTTATATATACTCTATTCACTATGTACCTATAGAGAGAATTTTTTTCTCTATAATTTGGGTCTTTTACAGTTTCAAAGTACTTTAAAGTGAATAATAATTTTGACAATAGTGTTATCATAAAAAAAATACAGTAGATGCTCACTTAACCAGCACTCATGTGGAAATTGCTAGATACTGGATAAATGTAGTATTTCTTCGATTTGTTTGCCAGTTGCTTGAGAGTGCTTGTTGCTTGAGTTCTGGTTAAAAAGGAATATACTGTAGTTTTTTGTTTGTTTGTTTTTTTCTTTTGTAGGGCATTGGACCCATTGTAGTGCTGGTTTTCCAAATGACTATGCAAGTGTGTTCCTCGTTAGTGGGAATGCCAGTCAAAATTCCAGAATAAAGGCTGCTGAGTATAGATTACTTCTGAATGACTCTTAGTTCTAAAATATGTCATGATTTTTTTCCTACTCACTATGTAAATGAATCATAACTTCTCCTCTAAGATCCCTGTGCTCTTTCTATTGACCTTAATAAATCCTGACTTGCCATTACATTTCTTTTGCACATCTTTTAAAATATTCATCTCCATTTTATTAGGGGCATTTATGTATGTATCTCTCATTCACTTAATTAGTGCTTAAGATGGTGAGCTTTTGTCTCATCAAGTTAGACGTTCATGGGGTTTTTTGTATTGTTTTGTTTGTTTTTCACTATTGATTCAGATCATGGTGGTGAGTGTTTAGGAGTCTGTGCATCCTTAACACTAACAGAGCATGTGCTTCATCTGAGCCTTGGGGACAAGAAAAGAGTTCTGATAATGTACTGTTGTCTAGTACATAATACCCTCTACATCAGTGCCGTCATAGTCATATTTCCTACTTCATCTCCTCAGAACAAGCCCATGTATATGTCACTTTGTGCTTTTGTGATGGACTAAACCGAGGTTGCCATCTGCATGAATGTGCAGTAAAATTTGGCATGGCTATGGAATTTTTTTAAAAAACACCTTTGCCTTTTATTTTAAAATATATTCATATACATACATATTTTAAAGGATTAGAAGATACAGAAAAGGTTGAAAAAGTGGTAAGATCACTCATAATGTTACTATCCAGCAAAAACCACAGTTAGCATTTTAGAGTTTATTTTTCTAGACTTTTGTCTGTGTTTACATGCCAATCGATAGGCTTGCATACATGGATATAAGTATATATAAATATATAAGTATATGTGTATGTGTACGTACATAGATATAGATGTAAATCAATATAAATTCTACTTAAAAATGGCATAATATCATACTTGTTCTGTTTAACACCTATATTTTATATGTAACAATATATCAGGGGATTCTTTCTATGTCATTTTTTCAAATGGCTGCTAAGTGTATGAATAATTTATTTAACCAATTTATAAATATAACTGCTATAAAAACCAAACCTACAAATTTCAGTGATTTAACTCAATAAAAATTTATTTGTTGTTTATAGTTCTGGTTAATGAAAGGCTTTTTACTTGGTGACTCAGGCCCCTGCTAATTTGTGACTCTGGTCCCTTATGGGTATTTCAGTTCACTGCATTCAGCCAGAGTGCTGTTTCCTAGTGTTTTCCCAACCTTTTCCCAATCTCTTTCCACTGTGTCCCTCTTTTAAATCCATTTCTATACATTGTACCCCTTGTTTTAAAAACAGCTGTTTTGAAATACTGGTTCATTTTTTGTTCAGTGCTTATCTTAATGTAAAATAGTGGAAATTAAGTAATGAGTTAAGAAAGAAAAATGACTACACTAAAGGTATAAACCACAGATTTCATTTTACAGTATTCATAACACAGTTAAATATTGGTAATGATGATCAAGTGTTTAACCATTAAATTAAAAACTACTTGAAAAGAATCATGATTAAAGACAAGTAAAAAATTACTTTTACTCAGTCAAGAATAAAACTGATCAAACAGTTTGGCTACAGATGTATTTATGTGTTTGGGGAAGTTCTACCAACATCCCAAATGGATTGTTCTGAAGCTGTGGATGATTGGAAGAAGACCCATTTAGGGGAAGAGTTCATAGCCACGCCCTCACCAATCATCATTCTCTAATGTGATCTGATTTTCGTTTTTTTAAAATTCATTTTTATTGTTAGACTTATTGGGGTGACATCTGTTATGATCTAATTTTCAAGTGTCTCCATTAATAGTGATTCAAACTTAACATTTATTGTTACATAGCTTTTTGCATTTTTTTACCTTACTTGTTTTTTTTTTTTTTGTTTTGTTTTTGTTTTGCTTTGTTTTGTTTTGTTTTTTGCCATTACTGGTTATCTTTCACTTACCCCTGAATGGCTCAGCATATATCCACAAGGATACATTTACCATTTTGGGGGAAGTGATGAGCTAGAGCTTGGGAAAAGAGCATAAGATATCTCCCCTGACAGATTTTTACTGATTAGACCTAAAAATACCATTCATCCTTTTCTTTTCTTATAGATGAAACTTTTTATTCACAATGGAAGAGAGGTATCAGATTTGCAACAGTCAACTATCCATAAAATTATCAATATAATTTTTCACTAAATTAAATACCACCATGAAAAAAAAATTAATCTACTGTACTATTTTAAATTGTCCTTTTATTTGTAACGTACTTTGCTTACTCTACTGTTATTTTATAATTTTGGTCATTATGTCTTTTTAAAAATAGTATCATTTGACATTTTTATTTAAGTGTAACTTTTTTTGATATTACTTATAGTATATTTCCTTTGTATTACAGTATAATTATAATAAATGTGTTTATGATCATTCAAAAAATAAACCTATATATGACAAATTGTCTCCTTGATTCTTTTGTCTCTCATGTATCAGATAGACAGTATTTATAATTTTCTGTATTTCTATTATATTAAGCATACAAATGTAAAGAAAGTTCTTTTCTTTGTTCAGTAAGAAAATAAATAACATCTCTACCCAAAATTTCTAGGTCTAATTTATTCTCTTAAATAGTGACCACCAAGAGTTTATGGTATTTTTTTTGTCTCAAATCATCAAAAACATTTTGGAGGAGACCCTTACTAATTAGTCCAAAATAATGTCTTTTTTTGTTTGATTCCTTTCTTATTTGGGAAAGTAAGTCATTTGTGTGGGGGTGTTGATTTTATTTCTCTCTCCTATTGGTGTCCTTGAATGACTTTCCTTTTTTGTTTCTCATGTTATGTAATTTTAAAATATATTCTGGATTATATGTTGTGCTTTATATGTTTTATACATGTCTCTTATCATCTGTCATATGTCTTTAACATTGTAGGTTTTTGGTCATGTAGATGTATATTTCGATGTACTTGAATTTACAAAAGTTGCCTTTATGGCTTTCGCTTTTTCATTCTTCTGAAAGGTTTTGATGTTAATATAGTTACATTTATCGATCATTATGAGTTGTGATTAATTTGTATTTATATATAATTTGTTTTTCAACCCAAAAGTCATGAAATTATTTTAATTTTTATAATAGTTTTTTTTTCACATTTGGTTCATTAATCTATCTAAAATTTATGGAAAGCCAGGTGTCCTAGTGTGAGTGATTCAATAGTCCATTCTTCTTCCTTGATGTATTTTCCAATACATACCAAGTTTTCAGACATGCTCGAGACTCTTTCTGAACATCTTACTGTGTTTTATTGATTTATTTGTTTCCCTTTGCCAATAAAACCTGTTTTAGTTAATATTAGACAAATAGTACAGTAATATTGCCTCCTTATTTTTTTTTAAGGCTTGTTGTGTCTCCTTTAAAGTCCTCTACTTTCCATCTTGATTTTTGAATCAATTTTATTGCTCCAGAAAATAACTTGGGATTTTTATTCAAATCATATTGAATTTATAACTTAATTTGAAAAATTGGTACTTGAAAATCTTATATCCTTGCCTCATTTGTTTTTTGTTTCTGTTTTTGTTTTTGTATAGTTCGCTAGATATCTCTGTTTGATGTAGCTTTGTTTTCCTTTGGAATTTAAGGAAAGGTAGAGAGTAGAGAGACACCTTTTTGTCTTGACATAAGACTTCTAAAAATATAAAACTCACTGTCCTTCAATCACACAATTTATTTTTTGTCACAGGATAACATATTCTATAAAAAAACACTGTGCCATTATTTGTGGATTTGAGTTTGAATCATGGACAATTATTTTCTAATTGTGTTCCATACCGCCCACTCCAAATATAATTGGCTTCAGTGCAGTCTGATGTCATAGGCAACTTGAAAGTTCTAAAGATGTATGTACGACTGATTCATGTCTTTCCAGATTATATCGTAGAATCCTGCCATTTAAACAGAGAGATCTAGTATGTGAAATTTCACAACTACTTCTTCTCGGGTAGATTCTCCTTTTTATACAGTAAAATACAAACAAACAAAAACCTCTGAGGTGATTAACCTCTGATGCTTCTTCAACATCATGCTACACAACAATCCCGGATATCAGACAAATGAAGAAAAGAAACAAAATGGGAGAAGCCTTATTTGGGAAAGAAGAAGAGAGATTAAGACGTTTCTACTTAGAAGAGACCATTTCAGATTGGTTAAATGTGGGGTGGGCAGGAGGGGACACACACTTGGGAGGAACAGCATGGCACACGGTTCACTGTCCTGGTGGGGGTTGGCTACATGACTAACGCGCAGGGAGTGATTTGGAAAGGGAAGATGGAATAGTGAGCACAGCAAGCTTAGCCCCTCTGCATATTGTGTGTGAACCGCAGCCTAGTCTGCTCCCGCAGCCAGGTGGTGTCTATGCGTCCATGACTTTAGCAAGCACAGTGAGGCAAGGGATGTGGGAGAAGTTAACTGCAAGCATGGGAGGAGGCAGGTGGAAGACAGCTTCCCAGGACACTCTTTTCACCCAGACTTGTAGAAATAGAGCTTTCTGCAGGTATTAAAAGCTTACGTGCTATTTACTTAGTATTGAAGTTCGGGGACTATTTCAAATTACAAATGGGGTATTGAAATAGGTAGAATACCAAATCCACAACATGAATTCGAATGTGACACCGGCCTTTACACTTCTACTCTTGAAAACATGTGCTGGGAATTTTACTCTCCACATATGATCAGAATTGATTTTCAATGTTGGCACAAAATCCATTCCTGACGTAGGTGGGCATGAGGAAAATAGAGCAGTCCTTTTGTCCTTTCCACAAGTGACTGAAATGTATCCCCCCATGGTTGGGCTCAGAGTGAAACTGCTGGATTTCCCCCAACGAGAACCAGTGATTGGGAGAGAGAGGAACTTCAAGCCTGGGCAGTAGTCCCTCAATTTTATAACGGTGATGTCCCATCAGCAGACAGTGTGACCTGTGCGTCTGTAACATGGCATCGTGTGACATCTGTTATTTCAATCCTTTCCTTCCTGCTGTGGGTTTACCTTACAGAACCACTTAATGATATGGCAAAAATGTCTTTATGCAAACTATAATAGCTATTTAAAACAGGCATCGGTTTTAAAACTTGTTTTAACATCTTTTGTTTCCAAAGAAGCAGGGGGACACAGCTCCATTAGCAAGACTAATTTACTCTGTGCTTATGGCCAACAACGAAGAACCTGTCTTTTCCCGGTTTACAGGCTCATGTTTTCCTCTCCATTTTGGTTGACAGCATAGGTCTGAGAGAGATAAGAGCCCCCCAGGAATGCTGACAAAATGCAAACACCTGGAGCACTGTACTGGGGGTCTTCCTGCGAGCCCTTGCTTCTTTCTGTTTCTCTCCAGGCAGGGCCCCTGAACACCTCTGCCTCCTTTCCTTCCAATCACACACAGACTCCTGAACCTTTGTTGCCACCAGTGGCTCTCTGCCAGGAAGAACTTGATGCTGCCTGTCTGGGCCGAGTGTAAGGTACGAGCTAAGAAAGTCACGTGCGGAAGATCAAGAGGGGACCGCCGCAGGGTGGCAAATACTGAATGTCAAGTTTCTGAGCTTCTTGTTGCTACAGCGAATTAGCCTGCCATTTACTGTGCCTTAGGCACTTTGCTTCGTCCTAGGTATCACATCATTAGATATTTTCATCTCCCAGGGTAATTTCACGTGGCTTTAGAGACGTGAATTAATTCAGATGAGTTGAATGTTATTAAATGATAAGAATTGTATTACAAACAAGGACAGTTGTTTATCATGCCCAGGCATTACGCTAAGCATTAAACATACAATAGACAATTCCACCTTCACACAGTACTGTGAGGAGGAGATTTATGACTATCACAGTGACAAACGCAGAAACTGACGGTTATGCATATTATGAAACTCCCAAGGTCACACAGCTGGAGGATTTGGGGGTAGAATTAGAACCCAAGAATAAGACTCAAGACTGTGCATGCCGATGGTCTCAGTACAACGACCATGTATTCATCTTACAAACTATTGGAGTCTGTCCCAGATTTCTAACACAGGGTGAACTGAAGTGTTTAGGGAGTGAATTCATTCTTTCTTTCTACACACGTTTGTTATGGTTACTCCGTGCCAGGCACTGCGCTGGGCCCAGGAGACACACCACAGACAAGGAAGAGAAAGACTCCCCAGCCTTGCAGAGTGTATTCCAGTGGATGTGGAAAATGATATAAGCCCCTCAGTTCATCTAGTGTATTCGATGGTACATGAGTGAATTGTTTCCATGAACCAGTGAGTGATTGAATACTGCCAATTTAGGCTGCAAGAATCATTGCTTTAGTCCTTAGTTTTCCTCACCATTGTGATGACAAATAAGAACTGTGTCTTACTCATAATGGACGTCTTCGGCCGCCTCCACCACCACACTAAGTGAACGCAGGGCCTTTCTGTCTAGCTTTAGGTGGCTCCTCAAAATGGTTTGTTGGAAGACTGATTATTATGGACTTAAAACGTGTATATTTTTTTCTGATTTTTAAAGAAAAGATGGTAATTTGTTCTTATGAGTAATATAAACAAACACTGATTCTTAATAAAGGACCATGTGTTTCTGAGTTGTTTCCCAGCACGAGGATCAGAAATAGAGAATTTCAAGGCAGTGCCATGTATAAACAAATGCTGGATGAACAGAGATGTCCAAATGCGTGCATTAACTGAAAATGCTCTGTTTTTAATTTCTCAGTGACAACACTAACAGCAAGCATTCTTGCCCTGCATTGGTGGTTTTGGTTTCACCATTTGTAATAGAGGCTTTACTGTGGAGAGTCTCATTCTGCGTTTCTCTGAAACATGTGTTCATTGATAATTATTTCTCTTCTCCTTAGTGAGCAATAAACACTCTCCTCCACAGGAAAAAATAAATATTTCATTGTTTATTTCCATTTTACACTTTAGATGTCCTGTAAGGTAATATTGTACTCTTATTTGTTTTCATCAAATAAAAAAAAAAATAGACAGTAGTCAAACACTTGACAAATTGCATGCCAGGCAATTGTGGTGTGGGGACACGATGTCAGAACTAAGTTGATAGGAGGCCAGGAGGAAGACACACGTCCAGAGAAAGGCAGGCTAGCCTCACTTCTCCTCAGAGCAGGTGTCAGCAGGTAGACAGTGAAGCGGACGTGAGAGCACCACCTCAGTTTTTGGGGGTATGTACTTTTAGGGCTGGAAGAAACCTGGGGATTCATGCTCCTCACCTAGGAACCAGAACACTCTTCCTGGTCTTCTTATACATGTGGACATTGTAGTGAAGGCAGGACTAGAATCCTAAGAACCTGATGACCTGTTTGCTGTGGGGTGAGAAAGACTTGGAGCAAGTATTACCGAGTGCTATGAGATGAGGAGGGAGCGACAGGTTACCTGGGGCTGGGCTAGCGGGTGGGGGTGGAAAGGTCTGGAAAGGAGATTCTATTGGAGCACCCCAAAAAGAAAGCATCCTACCAACTGGACCCAGCAAGCTCAGTGTTTTGTTCTGATTCCTCAGGAGAAAAACTCAAAACCAACCAAACAAAATATGCAACAGAGCTGTCATTATACTTTAAATCTGACAATTGCCACCATGCGCTTACATTGGCAGCACTGTACAAACACCTCAGTAAGGTGTCATAACCTTGTCAAGCTCTGATGGCCATTCTAGCAAAAGAGTGCCAAAATTGCTTTGAAGGGTAGACTAGGTGCTGGCAGTGGTGCATAGTTTCCCAAGGGGAGTACTTCGAAGGTGATTGTAGTGATATTCAGCAGTGAGATATGTAACACTTTTTCTAGGATGAGTTCACAAAATTAATTGTCTAACCTTGTATTGTCCCCCAGCAGAACCCATGGTACAAATGCACTATTACTGTTCACTAAGATTTGGTGGTTGTTTTGTTTTGTTTTTCTGGAGCACAAATTAGCCTATTTTGACTAATTCAATTGCCTTCCATGTGCGAAAAAAAATGTATTAATAAAATGAGCATTCAAGATAAGGGAGGTCGTATTGGAAATCTAATTGAGGCTATGGATTTCTTCAGTTGATTTCTTGCAATTTTGTTGCTTATTTTCTTCCCTGTCTTAAAACATAATAGGTTTAATTACCACACATTGATTTGGCCAATCTGTAATAGGATATGGAAAAATTCTAATCATCCCTCTCTAGGTCGCTGCCTTGGATATCAAACAAACTACAAGTATCTGTGATGACTCCTATAGTGTAATTTCTCCAACAGGTTTTGTTCTGTGACAGTATAATCCCTAGACTCATTCCAGGTATCTGTTCCTCAACCTCAAGATGACTAATCAGGTACACAAAGTTGCTTTTTTTTTAAATTCATTTTTATTGTTAGACTTATTGGGGTGACATCTGTTAGCAGGGATTACATAGGTTTCAGGCATACAAGGAAATATCAGAGCCCTTGCTGCAGTAGCTTTCTATAAATTCAACACAGCAAGGTACAAGGATTTATAAGTAGGACCATCTTAGCCCAAAGTCCTCACATGGATTCACTATTAGTAGTCATTGATAATTGCTTGTCGGTGTGTGGTCTAAATTGGTTTGTGGTCCTGTGTAATTAATGTTAGCTTTGTACATTATCTTCTCAATGGTTACATTATCACTTGTTTTCTATTAAATTTTATACTCCTGGTGTCCCAAAATTGTGCAGCTGCCAGCCTAGTAGTTTAATTTCAGTGATTCCTTATGCTGTATATTGAGATAATTGCATAAAATACGTTGGAAGATTCATGACACATAATCTGTTAAAAATGTGCTGTTATTTCTGCCTGCTGTCCTAAAGAAACAATTGTCTCAATATGATTAAATTATTATATTTCCTCCTAAATCGGTCCCTCCTTTTGCATTCCCTGACTTGGTTAGTGAAACTTTATTCCTGACAGGCAAATGCTGGATTCTAACCATAGCCAACTTTGAATTCTTTTGCTCTCCTGCATACAAAACACAAAGTCCCCTCCATTGAAACCGTATAACATATTTCAGGATCATTGTTCCTTCTCCATTCCCAGTATCACTTCCCTCAAGTTCAGTGTTCATTGCTGGAATGTAATGGAACCCTTTTCTATGCATATATTGTCTTCAAAAAAGCATTCCCGAGAATTCTGGCCACCTTGTTAAAAGTCAGTGTCCCCTGCTGGACTGTGGGATTTCAAATACAGAACCATCACTTACGTGTCTCAGTGTCTCTAGATCATAGGATAGGGCCTGTGAACTAATAAGTTATCAAAAAATAGCTGCTGAATGAAGAGCTTCTTAGTTTATTTTCTGCCTGTGGTTTCTGCTTCTTTGCATCATCAATCATACCATTATGTTAAAATTCTTAAAGTTGAGCTCCATTCATGAAAATCTATTGGTTAAAAACACTCACTGACATTATCCTATTGTTTAAAAAATAGATGCAGACTCTTTAGCCTCATATTCAAAAGTCTTCTTGATTCTGTCTTCCCAAACTTTTCCCAAATCACTGTTCCAGAAAACCCACAACAGAGTTCAACTCTACTACTTGCTTTTCTTCTATGTCAGTGTCTCACCTGCACTTTGCTTATGATATTTTCTTCACCTCAAGTAATTTCCCCTTCCTCTTCACCTTTAAGGCCCATCTTGATGTATTTTACAATACAGTTATTGTAATCCTTCAATCCTGAGTCTTTCAGCAGGCCTTTAGGTCATTCCTAACATGTCCCAGACATTGTGCATAACAGAGGACATAGAGAAACAGAAGAAGCCACTGTGGCTTAAAGGAACACAATTCTAGTGGATAGACAGCTGTGTAAACTCTCAGAATACAGTGAAGTGTGTGCATGTGGTACGTGGGGAGCTTAAGGGATATGCAGCTACCCCAGGTGAAGAAGGACAGTGTTGGGAAATGTGCCTTGCTGATGCTGTAATATCCAGGTTGAGTTTCAAACGTTAGGTAGAAGTTAGCCACAAAAATTGAACAAGTAAGAATATTATAAGCACACAGGGCAGGCAACAGTGAACTTTGGGTGTTCTAGCATGGGCAGCACAATTAAAGCAGTGCTCATCATTCCCACAATGTGCCTGCCTAGGAACACCCATAGAATCACATCTCTTACAGACTTATTACTTGTTGCCCTATATTATGGTCATTAACACGCTTATCTGATCTTCATTATTAATCACAAAAATTAGAACTATGCCTGATTCTTTTTTTGTCTCTAACATGTTCTAAAAACTGTTTTCCACTTACACAGTACATGACTGGTACATGTTTGTTGAATGCATATAATTTTTATTAATTGCTCTGAATTTTCAAGGGAGTTTTAACTCTTAATATTTGGTTCATAACTCTGAATAGAGGCTTTTCAAAGTGGCATCTTACTTTTGGGTATCTATAAGAGGAATGGTAGGAAGCGATTTAAGTCTGAGGAGAAATACCCAAGGCTCTAATGATTATCATGACATATTTTCTGATGTTATAATATCATATTCAAGATATAGCATATGCTGTCAAAGCAGGTCAATTTTCCTGATAATGCCATCCTTGCTCAGGTCACCTATAACACTTGTGGGGCTTGTAACAAGAAAACTAGTAAAGGCCCATACACCATAAACCTATATATTTAAAAGTTATAAATAACGTGAGGAAACTGTTAAGCAAAATGTGTTCTATTCCCCTAACTTGGCATGTACCTTCCTCATCACCTAGAAAGGCAGGATCAAATTATGAATTCTCAGACACTGTGCAGTTGCAGGTTAGGAGGTAGCAGCACAGAAAAAGTACAGACTGCTTGGCTCTAGACCCTTCTCTTCTCCCCACCTTGCATCTTCCCACACTGGGAGGTACCTTGCACTTATGTGAGCACCACCATATTCAGGTTAAAACTTTATTCACATCTGTCCACTAATATTTGCCACTGGGTTGCCCCATGGACCTAAGGTGTACACACCTGAGGTATGTCTGCACTTGGCATGATAGGCCCAGGTAGAAGCCCACACAGTGCTAGAAATGGACTCAGGTCTATTTGAGAAGGGAATCCTTGGGGCATGAAGACCCAAAGTGTGGGCCAGAAGTGTTTTGCTAGTTGTCCAATGGGGAGCACAGTCAGAGAGACTAGGAAGAGGCCTGAATTGCCAGGACCAAAAAAAGGTATTTCTGCTTCCTAAGCATCACCCTTCCACACACGCTCTCACACCAATAAAAATATAGTCACCATCATATGCATTTAGTAGTTTCATATATATATTTTTAGGAAAATTAGTGCTTCCTCCTCTGAGAAAACTGTAGTTAATGAAGTGCATATACATACAGAAAGGATCTGGGAAACTTAAAATATACAGCAGTATACCTTAAGTAGCTCAGGAGTCAAACAATCACAATCATGACTGTAATTATGCACAAAACTAATTTTATTTTAATAAACCAACTAGAAAATACTGAAACAAAGGACTTTGGAAGTATTGTTTAGAAACAATGAGAATATCTGTGAAAAATTGAAACAAAACAAAAAATCTGACTGCAGAAAACTCATCATGTTCTGTCTCTAGAGCAGGTAGTTTCCTGATGATGCATTTGAGAACAATAGGGTAGCCACTTGGTAAGATAAAACACTTTGACAAAAAGACTTTCTCAAACTTCTTTACATTTAGTCAAAAAATAACCATAAAATGTAATTTGGGAGATTTCCGCTAAAAATACCAATAGAGTTGTGAGTTTGACATAAGCATTTACTAATTTATGATGACACAAAATTGGTTATCTTTCTCAGTATTAACTATGAAACTATCTATGATCTAGGTTTGAAATACAAATAATTTAATGAGAGTTAATTTTTAGGAATGATGTAGCTTTGAAAAAGGTAGGAATTGATGTCTGTGATGGCAACTGGCAATAGTGGAAAAACCACTGTATTCAGAATGTAGCTTCATTTGGAACTACAGCAGTCAGATGTGTTACTTGGGGTGAAGTATTCAAACCGCATTATACTGACAACCAATTATTCAACCTAAAATAGAGGTGATGGTATCTATTATTACTGTTCGGAATATTAGATTGAGCTATATGTGAAAGTGTTTGGCAAATGCCATTGCACTGTATAGTTGTTACATACTAATATTAACACTATTTGTCTTAACTTTCACTGTAATTTCTGACATGTTCCTATATAAAGTGTGTATCCCTTACTAGTTGATTTACTTCTTTTCAGATCACTAGCAGTTAATTTCTCAAATTTGAATTACTGCAGAGCTCTTATTCAGTCATTAAAATGACTGATATGAATCAAGGTGTCATCTTGCTAGTTGTTGCTTTCATCTTAACATGCAATTAGGATCAATTATGTCATCATCTATTTGATTGTTTGACAACTGAGATGTTCTGTAACTAAAATAATTACCTCAGCTATGTTTTTGGTCAATCCTGCATAATCCTCAATAGCATTTTAATGGTTATTTTCTTCTGAAGAAAGTTAAAGTGTACATGATTGAATTAAAAACACAAAAGTTAAGGAAGGAAAAGCTTGTACTATACAGTATGTGTGTCCTAAGGGAATAAAGAGACATTTTCTATCTGGAAACATATTCTAGAAGTATAAATAAATCATCAAAGAAAAGCAGAGGTCATTCAAAGGCAGGGGAAAGTATACTGTTGGACAGTTAACAATTAAGATTAAGCAAAGCCACAAACAAACCTATGAGTTGATTATGGAGATGAACTAGGACAAGGATTTGAAGGGGCTAATGAAGAGTTAGAATTCAAAATGAGTTTGGTGAAGTTGACATTAAACACGATCAGACTTTTATCTTATGTGACATTCATGATGATTACTGTGTGTACAAGATCCTGGCCACAGCAAAATCTGTGGCAGAAATAAATGCCTCTACTATTATACTTCTTTCACAAACTCAACATGTGTCTGTACCACTCTTCAAATCTCCTGTGCCTTTATATGGACTCCTAGCTTCTCAGGATAACTTAATGCCTTAGTCTGTGATCTATAACATTATGTTATCCTGCTCTCCCCTATTTTGGGAGAGTTACTTCATTATTTAAATTGAATTTTAGTGAAGAATTTGGAACATATACAAATGTAGGACTCACATAATGTAAACTCAGGTGTCCCTCCTTGAATCCTAAAAACCATCACTCATGACCAATCCTGTCCTGTCTACACCCTACTTCTGCTTTTCATCTGTAAATTCTTTAGTTTGTGTAACTAAGAGATAAACTTAAAAAAACCATAATCACAATAATGTTTTGCACTTAAAAAATAGTTTGTCATCAAATATCCAATGAGTGTTAAAACTTACAGCTGATTTCATACATTATAATTTTTAAATATTTTGTTTAATAATAATGTACATAATACCTGAATATTTTAATGATTGATATTCATTTCACACTCATTTAATCTATATATTTCCCCTTCATCTTTTCCTCCCATTCCCTATGGAAAACAAATCCTTCTAATGTGCCTTCTTTGGCTTCTAATCCTTACAAAGCTGCTGGAAATTGAACATTGATTCCCTCTTTTTCTTTATGTGATTGAAACAGAGGTGTCTGACTACACATTTGGTGTTCTTTGCATGATACCATGAACCTTTTTATTTCACCTCACAGGCACACAAATAGACCAACTCCTACATCTTTACTGCAGCGTGCCTTGCCATGCAATTTTTCTCTCACAGTCATGCTTTTCAGCCGAGGAGGAAGCTAATGCACTTTTTAAGATAAACTAATTCCTGTCAAGAGCTTTAATGAGAACTTAGGTATAGAATGCCACTTAGCAAGCACCATTATGGATTAATTAATGACAAGTCAAGTCAAACTCATCTCACTTCATAATTTTGATAGGGTTGGTTCTTCATTTGAATAGCAGATGAAGGGAAGAGCACAGAAAGTGTATGAATCTCATTAAGAGATTTTATTAAACCTTTCACAATATGGTAGTGATAGAGAATGAGATTGTATGTTAGTAAAATTATTTAAATTCAAAGAGGCAAGGCCAATTAAAAAAAAGTGTTTGAGAGAGCAATACTGAATATAAATAGAGTGTCAAATATTCAACCAGGTTTGGGAAACTGTGAAAGAAAAAGAAAATAGGGCATTTCAAAGTTTGAATAGAGTGTGAATAAAATATGTGACCCAGACCAAAATGTATCCATTGTGGTATGGCAGCTGACTGAGAATCATTATATTCTCTACGTGTACCATTCATTCTTAAGTACTCCCTACTGCTAATACAGTAAGTGAACTATTTTCTTTAGGGAATTTTATGTTTTCAGGTCATATGTTTAAGTCTTTCACTAATTTTGAACTGATTTTTGTGGATAGTATAAGGTAATTGTTCAAGTTAATTCTTTTGCTTGTGGATATCCAGTTTTCTCATCACCTAACACCAAGAGATTACACTTTTCCCATTGTGTATTCTTATCACACTTGTTAAAGTTCAATTGATTGTATATGCATGAGTTTATTTCTGTGCTCTCATTCTTTTCTATTGGGTTATATGTCTGTTTTTAATGCCAGTACTATACTCCATTTTTGTTTTCGTTTTTTTTGTTTTCACTGTTACTGATATAATTGGCATATAAATTGTATTAGTTTAAGGTATATGTTTTGAAATACATATATATTGTGAAATGATTACCACAATAAGTTTAGTTAACATTTTACTGATATCACTCCCTCAATTTCACCACTTAAATTAATATATCCAGTAAAGCAGTTTATCTTTTTTAATGTGAGTGGGCCACATTAGTTGAAGTCCTGAATAGAACAAATGCTGACCCTCTCCTGAATAAGAGGGAATTCTTCCTGCCAGGCTGCCTTTGAGCTGAGACATCAACTCTTTAAATTTGAACTGAAACATCAGCTCTTCCTGCATCTCTAGATTGCTGGCTTTCTAACTGTAACTACACCATTGATTCTTCTGGCTCTCAGGCCTTTGGATTTGGATTGGAACTATGCTATTGGTTCTCCTAGGTCTTCAGTGTACTAACAAAAGTGCTTGGGAATTTTTAGCCTGAATAATCACATAAACCAATTCCTCATAATAAATCTCTTGGTGTATATATGTATATACAGGGTCTGGCAGAAGTAACGCCCTTTCAAAAGTAGTTAAAATACTGTTATGTTACAGAATTACATGATTATGATTTTGTAATAAAAGATTCGTTATAGATTACCAGCTCATAAACAAGAGGGTTACTTCTGCTGGACCCTGTATGATTCTTTCTAAAACTATATTATACATTTAAAGCCAATCATTTAATTTCAACAAAAAATATAGATTATGTTTTTGAAAAATTATTATTTTCATATGAATTAATTTGAGTTGTTCTATTTTTAAGTTAATATTTTCAGCCCTTAAAAAGTTCCTTTTAAAATTGTAACTATGTGAGGTGAGTGACCTTAGAAAAAACTGGAATTAAGACAGAGGTACAAGAGCAAAAACAGTGAAGGAAAACATGACCTATGGTGAAACTGAAGAAGTGGGGAGTGTCAAACTGTCCCTTCTCTAGGAGTCTATGTGCAAATTTGAGCCTTCATTATAATTTAAATCAAATATTACTAAATGGATTGAGATTGTGGAATAACATGTCTCAGTATGAACTTCAAAATATTCACCCTGGATAAATTATTAAAAGAGGGGCAAAATGGAAGAAACATGCCAAAGGGAGATTAATAATAGTATAATAAATAATTTAATTTCTGAGAAAAAAACATAATGAATTGAATTATGCTCCTGTCAATGCTTTTTGTCACAGACATCGAAGGAAATCTTAGTTTCTTGATCTATTCATCCATAACCTGAGAAATAATTTCCACTCAGCTCCTTGAAGTACAGATGTAGTGTCTGGAAGCAAATAAACTAGTTTTGAAAGGCTAGCCTCACAAACCCATATCTACACAATGATGGCAAGTGTAACACAGAGTGTTAATAAAGGCACAAAAGATCAACTATCACTCAGAGAAGATGAAGAGATGCATGCTTCATCCCATTATGTTTACAAAGAATACAGGGAAGGGAGGTCTCTCAAAACTTTTCTTTAGTTTGTTTTCCAGAGGATCTTAGATTAAGAAAGCAAACCAAACAAGAGGAAAATTACAGATCTAGGAACTGCCAGACTAAATGGCTCTTTCTGAAAAGATTGGTCATTTCTTTTGGATACAGTTAAGTGCCAAGGCTGTAATTTCCTGTTTACTTTCCTTAGTCATTTTTATATAGAGTATTTACCCCAATTTGATGGCATTTGCTCTTTGTCAGAGGAAGTCTCCCTCCAGATTCCTATTAACCACATTATTTCTCCTAAAACATGTTATAAAAACTACCTCTGTCACTTTTCTTGGGCCATTTTCTCATACAGAACTCAGTTGTCAAATGATTGAAGGCCTGTGTAATTCAGCTCTAATGGATTGTGTTTTAAACTGCTCTATTTTAAAATACCATAGGCCACATATCTTACTTAAACTGTGCACATTTAAGATATAAAAGATCAAGATCCACTGCCATTGTTACTGAAATGGCTATGTGACAGTCTTTGATTTATAGGACTTTTTTTTGGAAGGAGTGCTTAATTTGATCAAAGACACATAAATCACAAGTCAGCTGAAGGGCTGGATGCAAGCTATTGGAAGTTAGGAAGTTTAAACAGCAATATAAATTGTACCTTTTTTCTTGCACCAGCTAAGTTTTGACCTATTCTACATCAATTTTCTTCAATGCAGTTTTAAAAAAATTAAACCATTGCTTAAAGATTGTACCTTTTCTGAGACAGATATGACTATAGCTTGATCACAATACTAATCGGCAATAGATATAGTTTAATGCATAGTATATAGTGGCATTCCCCCCTCAAAGGGCCTGATAATCTTATTGCAGTAATAAATATCACTTGAATAAACAAGTAAAACACTCTTTACTGTCATTTTATTCTTTGTCCAAAATGCTGAATATGTGTGTTCTATGAAGTCAGCAAACTTTGCATGTTTTGTTCACTGATCTGTTCCTGCATTTTCAACAATAACTGGCACATGGTAACCATTCACTCCACATATGCAAGAATAAATAAATATGTGAGCTAGTGAAATGTCTGAATATACACAGTAGATCCTGCCTCTAGGTCTGATTCATTTGGGTATTAAAAAAGGGTCTAGGCCTCTCTCTCTCTCTCTCTCTCTCTCTCTCTCTCTCTCTCTCACACACACACACACACACACACACACTCCCTCCCTCCCTGTCTACATCTCTCACACCCTCACTCTCCTCTTCTGTACACCTCACTTTTTCTTGTCATCCTCTTGGTAATTCTGATGTGCATTCTCAGTTAAGAACCAATGAGACCCAAATGGAAGAAGGAATTAATCCACACTGGTAAATAACGTTCAATGGTAAGAATCTATAAGGACATTGATTTGCTCTCAAGAAAAAAAAATTCTAACAATTTATAGCAGTTGAAAAGTAGAGTTGCTTCTTTCTGGAAACAGTGACTTTCTCATCACTAGAGGATTTTGAGAAGAAACACAGAATGAGTGGATCCAGGCTATAGAGAAAGATAAAAGAGGGATACACACTGGGAACACTCAAAGACAGTCTAAATATGATGAAACTGTAGAGAAGACAATAGGAAAAAGGTTTTCTCATGTTATGGTTAATTGAAATGCACTCATCATACATCTTTCTCCCAAAGTAATTTCTAGTTGCTTTTAAGTATCAACTAGTGACTCTTTAATATGAGGATAATCAAGAAAACACATGAAATGGTGATATATATATATATATATATATATATATATATATATATATATATATATTTTCACACACACACGCACAGTACACTGTCTGTTAACTGGAAATCAAGCAAATGGCACTCTAAAGCAAACCAGCAAATTTTTTGTCAGTTGCTTGAGAGTGCAAATGGCTTGAGCTCCAATTAACTGAGTCTGTTTGCATTTATGTGGTATTTACCTTACATCTATCTGGTATCAAATATATATATATATATATATATATATATATATATATATATATATATATTTTCCAGTGGTAATGATAATAATTTGAAATTTTAAGTAATAGACTATCTCTAATTATGTAAGTGTTTAACATATGGTTCAATTATTTAATTGCACTATAATGCCATTTTCATGAATACTAATGAGTTGTCAATTCATATATTCACATTAAGACCTTATAGAGCTATTTCAATAAAGACTTACTAAAGTTCCCCTTAAATTTGTTTTCTGTATCATTTTTTTTGGAGTTGCCTTCAGAGTCAGCCTTATCCGTTTGTGGCCACACTTTTTGGGACAAGACTAACAATAATAAAAACATTAGCAAACAGTATGATTTAGGGAACTCAGCCACTTTCACTGGAAAGAATTCAAAATAATATGTTTATATTTCCAAATATAAAAGTATTTCCCTGCAAAAAACGTTAACAGCATTCCACCATTCGGGAAACGTTAATGAGGGAACAAAAACACAAACGCAAGTCCAAAAGTATTTTTCTGTTTTAAGTACTGGAAAACGTATATCATCACATGATGATCCCTTGGATGGAAAACACTCATTTTCATGTGAAATCTACAGAAACTAGTTAGTCATTCATATATTTTATAGTCCTATATTGCATATGTGGTGGAGGGGTTATTCAATTTTTGCAATGTTTTGTTAACTTCTGACCTCCATAACACTGGGATAATAAATTTGTATTTGCTTAAGGCACTGAACTTTTTGGCAATTTGTTACAGCAGTAATAGGAAATGAAAGCACGTAGCAGGCAGTTTTGTAGTCATAACCCCATTGAAATAATTTGACAAATTATTATGATTTTTTCTGCTACCTTCATTGACATTATGTACACTCAATTATAGTTTATTAAGGTACTTAACCTGTCTTGAAAAACACTTATTTATCAGCCAATAAGTGTTTAAATTTTTTTCTCAAGAAACCTGTTTTTGACTATGGAAAAGTGTATCCATTGGATACACATCTTCAGGTTTTTATGAAACTTCTAAAACAAAATAGCATCTATAATAGTTATGAATATGAGAGATGGTATACAGTGTCCCTCAATATACTGAACATTTCTAATTAAGATAAATGTTTTTCAGAGCTGTAATTATGAAAAATTGCATACTGTGGAAGAGGAACCATCATTTAACTTCAGTAATTATTCATGGATATATCTTGTTTAAGAGCCTCTAACCTCCATATCTAACCTCCAAAAATTGAATTTATTCTTTTTTGTAGTTACTGTATCAAATAGTAAATAGTTTGTAAAATCACTGGTGAGATCTCACAAAATTAATATTGAACTCTATCTTCTCTTTTGTGAATTTATTTTGCAGTATAACCATGAATAAATAATGATTTATTCATGAGGACATTACAGTTTTTTGTTTTTGCAACTTCAGTTTCATGAATTTGTTCCTTCTTGCCACTGGAACTACCCAAGTCCCACTTCAGGTATCTTGGTCATAGGATCTGGTATATCGATCACACATGCACTCACAGATGGTTGCAGCTCCTGATGTCATGTATATGCATGCCACCAGCCTGGTGCCTATAGCTGTGCACACATGCACAGCTGGCCCCCA
Source organism: Lyroderma lyra (assembly GCA_004026885.1). NCBI lineage: Eukaryota > Metazoa > Chordata > Mammalia > Chiroptera > Megadermatidae > Lyroderma > Lyroderma lyra. The sequence goes on along the minus strand of PVJL010014505.1, from coordinate 4,854 downwards.
TTGCCATGCATGCACTCACAGAGAGTTCTAGCTGTGAGCATAAACTCTGCCAGGTTCACCTCCCACGGCTGCTTATGTACCCACATTCAGCTCTGGCCTCTTCTGCTGACCTTGACCCTTGCCCATGCACATGAACTCGCATCTGGCCTGTAAAGCTGGATACATACATGCCATTGGTCCCGGTCCCAAACACCCTCTAGTCTTGTCTCTTACTGATTGAACTGGAGGTGCTGCTGAGGATTCCAACAGCTCTTGTAGCTACCATGGACCCCTGAAATTCTTGCCTTCAGGGTTCACAGAGCTACCAACATCATGACCTGCTAACTGAGCTCATGAAACACCACTTGGATCTGTGGACATCACATGTCACCACACATAGCATCTCATCCACTAGACCTGGTACTGCAACATGCTCCAGTGTATCCCACACACACACACCAAGTGAAGTTCTTTCCTTACTGAAGCCACTCCATACAGCCTAGAGGAGCTGACTGCTTTTTATATGCAAATACTCTTGCACAAGGCTATAAAAATGATGAAGAATCAAGGAAATATGGCATGACATGATAAAAAAAATGAAATAAACTTCTGTTAACCAACCCCAAAGAAATGAAGATATATAAACTCCTGACAAATAATTCAAAACAATTATTTTAAAGAAACTGAATAAGCTATAAGAAGAAACAGATTTTTTTAAATCAAGAAAATAATACAAGCACAAAATGAGAAGTTCAACAAAGAGATAGACAACATTAAAAATAACCATGGAGAGTTTTGGAAGAATACAATGACTGCAACAAAAAAATAGAATAGAAAGCTTCAACAATAGAGTTTATCAAGCAGAAGAAATAATCAATGAACTGGAAGATAGAGTGATTTGAAATTTTCTAGTCAGAAGAGCAAAAAGAAAAAAGGAATGAATAGGAATGAAAAAAGTCTTATTGAATTTATGAGATCATCAAGAGAGTTAAGATTTACATTATGAGAGGTCTTGAAAGAGAAGAAGGAAGGAAGGAAGGAAGGAAGGAAGGAAGGAAAGGAAGGAAGGAAGGAAGGAAAGGAAGGAAGGAAGGAAGGAAGGAAGGAAGGAAAGAAAGAAAAGAAAGAAAGATTATTTTAAAAAATAATGGCTGAAAAGTTTCCAAATCTGAAGAGACATATGAAATTGGAAAATTAATTTCATGAACTCTTCCTAGAAAAAGTGCTACATACCTCATTGCTGAATATCACTATGGTCACTTTCATAGTATTCCCGTTGGAAAGCTAAGTACTGACACCAGTGCCTATTCCACCCTTCTAAGCAAATTTGGAAATCTCTTTCTGGAATGGCTATCAGAGCTGTCATCTTCCCAAAATCTGACAATAATTTGTAAACTCGCCACCATGGATTTATGTTGGCAGCACTGTACAGACAACTCAGTATGGTGTCATACATAACCTTGCCAAAATTGTCATATTTGGGGTACAACAACAGCTCTGATGGCCATTCCAAAAAAAGAGTTCCAAAATTGCTTTGAAAGGTGGACTAGGTGCTGGGATTGGTGTGTAGTTTCCCAAGGGGAGGACTTCAAAGGTGACCATGGTGATATTCAGCAATGAGGAATGTAGCACTTCTTCTAGGATGAGTTTGTGAAATTAATTGTCTGATCTCGTATATACATCCAGGTACATGACTCAAAGATTCCCATCAGGTTCAATCCAAAGACTTCAGTCACTAAGATAATTATAGTCAAACTGTCAAAAATCAAAGACAAAAATAATTTTGAAAGCACCAAAATAAAATAGGCTCACCATATACAAGGATCTCCCAATAAAGTATAAGTAGATTTCAAAACAGAAATCCTGAAGACCAGAAAAAAACTGTGATGATAGATTTATTCAACATTCTCAAAGGAAAAAAAAAACAACAAAAAACAAACAACAAACTACCAACCAAAATTACTTTACCAAACAAAGTTGTTCAGAAATGAAGGCAAGATAAACATTTTTCCCTGACCAGCAAAAGCTAAGAAATTCTATTATCACTAGACTTGCCTTAAAAATACTGAAAGCAACAAAGAAACAAAATTCATGGACACAGTCAATAATTTAGTAGTTACTTGAGAGCAAGTGGGGATAGGGGTGGAGAAGAAGCTACAGGGACACAAATATATGGTTATGGAAAGAGAACTGAAGGGGCGATGAACACATACTATAACACATTGATGATATAATGTAGAATTGTACACTTGGGACCACTGTAATTTTTACTAATCAATGTCACTCCTATATATACATATATATATATATATATATATATATATATATATATATATATATATATAAAAATAAATACTGAAAGGAATTTTCCAAGCTTAAATGAAAGAACACTAATCAGTAACGTGAAAACATATAAAAGTATAAAACTCACTGGTACAGGTAAATATATATTCATTCAAATTCAAAAGACTCTAATATTGTAATGCTTTTGTGTAAATCAATTATAATTCTCTAAGATGCTTTACATATGGTTCATGATAACCACAAAATAAAAAACTACAGAAGCTTACTTGTTAAAGAAATTCATAAATCACAAAGGAAGACAACAGGAGAAGAAAGTTACAAAGGATCTTCGAAACTGAAAACAGTTAACAAGACGGCAATAGTACATCCTCATCTATCAATACTTCCTTTAAATATAAATGGATCAAATTCTCCAACCAAAAGCCATAGAGTAGCTGAACAGATTAAAAGAAAACAAAACAAAACAAGACCTAGCTATATGTTGTTTACAATACTCTCAACAAAGGATAGATCATCCAGACAGAAAAGCAATAAAGAAACTTTGGACCAAGTTCATCTTTGCCAAAATTTCAAAAAATAGATATTGAATTAGGCACAATATTTTTAAAGTCTGTGTTATATGCTTGCATCTTCCCTGCTTACCCCAACATAGTTTACATTTTTCACATCCCATAAGTCCCTATTTTCTGGGGCCCATCAAAATTGATAGAAAATAATAGATTAATAATATGTGTAGTTTTAAAAATCTTACAATAATTAAACATAGTGTGTGAACAATAATACTATGGGAATTTTCCATAAAGTTAGGTCAAGCTTCCAAAATTGTTATGCTCTCATTTCTTACAACCTTTTTTCTAATAAACAAGAGATGCCTATAGGTCCAAAACTGGTTGTTCAGAACTCATTAGCCTGAAAAAGAAAAAAAAGGAAAAAATGTGTTTCACTCACAGCTGTAGGGAATTTTTACCTTGTTTGAAAAAACTGAAGTGATGAAATCTATTGTCCTGTCATCTTGGTTGTCTATTGTAAATTTCTTAAGCTTATTCTGGTCAATTGCTAGAAACAAATGTATTACTGAGGTATTTAGGACTGGAACTGTAGACATAATCCCAGGCATAAACATGTTTGAAATATTGTTTTCTTTGTTTAGAAAAAATTTAAAAAACAGTTTCACAAACAAACTAAACTAAACTAAACTAAACCAAAAGAAATTTAAACAGTGCTGCTTATGATGTAACTTGGGGTGTTTTGTGCCAGAGACCATATGATTGGGCATTGTTTTATAATTGCAACAGTGTTAATCCTGTTGTGATGCAGCTGTCAAAGAACTCAGCAACCATCCTCTTTTTATTTTATTAGTTTCAAGTGTACAAAACAACATAGTGATGACCTCAGTAAGTCTATTACCCATTTGATACTACACATAGTTATTATTATAGACTGTTACTGAGTATATTGCCTATTCTGTACTATAACAGCAAACCCTTTATTCCCTCTTTTTATAAGCATAGCCTTCTGATAACTAAGGCATGGGGGAGGGATTTAAGTAATTTCTCCTTGCTTTTTTGCATTGACTGGTCTGCTACATTTTTCTTTTAATTATTTCAAAAATCTCTTGTTTTGTTTTGCTTATTAGCAACTGACTCCCATTTGTGTTGTGTACTTTACAGGCCAGCAGTGCAATGCAAACCAGTACAAATGCCAGTACTTCATTCCACCTGCTATGGTGCTCATGTCCTGTTGGGCATGTTTAGAGTCCTTCACCACCAGCACAACTCGTTTACCCCATCCAATAACACAGCTCCTTGAGCCCCTTCTTCCTGCTTCCTTTTCAGTTCCAAGGACAGGTAAATCCTGTATTTCAACAGGATCCTCTAAGTCCGCAAGCAACAAAGTTGGGGAGTGAGATAGATCATTGTTGACCAGCAAAATGACCTGGGAAAAGAGGCATTTACATTGGTTCTAAGAACATGAATAAGCAATGCTTACTGGTATGTGGCTATAAGACAGTGAATAAATATTAATCATCCATTGTTTTCTAAAGTTCTCTATCGAAACAATGACATTGGAATTGAAGGGTGCCAGTTTACTATGAGGTTTATTGATCTGCATAGTGAATGACTATCCAATAATATAGGTAATTTAAATTGCTTTTAGGTGATTAAATTTCATAGTTTGTTCAGTCAGCTTTCTTGGGCGATAATACAGAGCTCTGATTTTGTCTTGAAATGATTCTTCTGGCTGTTCATGTTGATTAAATCAGGCATTACATTTCCCTATTATTGCCTCTTATCTAATCCTAGATCACACTTGAACCATTTCTCATCCCTTTGTCCTTAAGTGTCCTTAAGTGGTACATTTCAAGTGTGTATATTTTTACACGATTAGAATATTGAATTGGACTTTGCATGGCTCCGGTCTCTGTCCCCTATGGAAGGCTGCAAGGCAATGACAAACAACTCAATTGTCTCTGAACACAGAAATTCACAAGTCCTGTAAACAGAATGCAGTCTGTGCAATCACTGGTAATTGCAGAGATAGAAAGCCCAAACTGCTTGATATTAAAGCACG
>PVJL010014504.1:0-27822 GCA_004026885.1 Lyroderma lyra | reverse complement strand
TTTTTTTTTTTTTTTTTTTTTTTTTTTTTTTTTTTTTTTTTTTTTTTTTTTTTTTTTTTTTTTTTTTTTTTTTTTTTTTTTTTTTTGCTGTTTGGTATGTGGGTAGCTCCCTGGCTGGGAATCGAACCCAGGCCGCAGCGCTGACAGCGCCAGCACCGAAGCCTTAAGCCACTACACCATCAGGGAACTCCTGATTAGCTTCGAGGTTGAACCTTCTCACATTTTTATGGACCATTTGTGTTTCTTCTTTTGGAAACCGTCTGCTGAGGTCATTTACTGATTTAGGGGGAGGGGGATGTTAAACCACTTTCTTATCCTGTAAGTAAATGAGTGCTGTCTAGAAAGCATCCAGCCATGTAACCATTCTTGTATACCAACAATGGCTGGATTTTTTCTGGACAGACCTCGTATATATTCTTTGGGTGTGTATCAAAGTTTTTAAGATTCCTTCATGATTTCTATCATTGCTTTAATATTTTAGGAGTCCTTCTTTTCTCGCAAGATCAGATAAATATTCACGTCTTCTGTCTCATTTAATAAATTCGGATCTAAGCTAAGGAGAGTAGTTAAAAAAAAAAAAAAAAAAAAAGAACAGATCAACCTTTCACAATCGAGGTGACTTGTGACATGCCACTTAACCTCTTTGGATCCGATCTGCAATTGTAAATATAAGGACTATAAAATGCATTATAAAATGAATGGATTATTCCAGGTGATTTCCAGCCATAATACGTAATAATTCCATATCTACAGGGAGAGAAGGAAGAGGGAAGAAGAAAGGGACTGAAACAAAGGAGAGAGAAGGAGCAGGGGAAAGAAGTGAGAAGTATCAAAGCCCTCAGAGACACAAAGCCACAGGAGCACTACCAGTCTGGGGGAGATGAGGACCTGCAGTCCAAGACCCGGGGACCGGGCCCTTCTCTCCAGCGGATGGATTGCTGGCTCTGCTCATTATACAGTCACCCTTTACCGCTGCGAGAGCTTCTCCTAAACACAGAATATACACTGCACCGTCCTTCTCAGTGTATTCTGTCCCCCTCACTTTCCAGGGAATGACAAGTAACTTTCAAGGGGCTCAAAAGATAAATTAACTCAAACTACACTAACAGAGCAAAGAAAATATAAAACATGTGTCCACGTATGTCAAACAAAAACCAAAACAAACAATGCTGTCCTAAATATAAGGGTCAGCACACCTTTTCTGTACATGCCCAGATAATAAATATTTTATGCTTTGTGGGCCATATGGTCTCTGTCCCAACTACCAAATGTTGTGAATCAGCCAGAGATAATACATAAACAAACAGGTGTGGCTGTGTGCCAATAAAACTTTATTTATAAAAGCAGACAATGGGCTGGATTTGGCCTATTAGGCTGTCTTTTGCCCACCCTTGCTATATATTATAATTCACAAGCTACTGAAGAGCTTTCTCTTTTTTTTTTTTTTTTTTTTTTTTTAATGTGGGTGGTTCCCTGGCTGGGAATCGAACCCAGGCCGCAGCGCTGACAGCGCTGACAGCGCCGACGCTTAGGCCACTACACCACCGGGGAGCTCCCCTGAAGAGCTTTCAAGCAGACCTTCCCAGAGTCATTACCGCATATTGTTCCTGTGTTCCCGGATATGACAGCGGTGACCTAAGAAGAAGAAACAAATTAATTTTAATTATCAGGCTCTTACCAGGATTTGTTCATCCAGAAGTCACCTTAAAAGGGAGGGTCTATTAGTTTGCCACTAGTTCAAAGCACATTTTGAAGACCTACTGCTCCCTTACTACCATGACACCCATATAACTAGTTATGAAAAAAATCTAAAACTATTCCTTTGTGTTTTCTAGAACAAGTACAAGAGTGTGTTGTCAAATCTACTACTAAAAGAAAGCCTCATTCTTCACATGCCAAGCAAGTTTAAAAACAGTACAGAACCACTAATGCTATTGGATCCAATTTACTGTCGTGTAAGGAGAAGACTGTCTCCTCCCCAGGAAGAACCGAGAGCTCTTCTGCCTGGACACGGCCACCCGAGCCACAACTGTCCCTGACATGCCTCATGAGGGTCCGTCAGAGACTGAGCTTCCCAACAGAAATAAAAGCCCTGTGTGTCGACAGATGTTCATTTTCATTCATCGGAACTGTTCTTAGGAGCTCAGGTTCAAATTCCTCCGTCTAACACTTTCAGGGATGCTAAACAATCGCAGCCCTAAAAATCAGTGATGGTCCACTTTAGAACACAAAAAAATCAAACATATAAGAGCAAAACATATTGTTGGATCAAAAATATCTCACTTCCAAGCTGAAGTCACAGGACTTCCGGTACCTGACTGAGGATGCCTTAACCTCTGGAATCGCACAGCCCCGTGAAAGAGTTACTAGGCGACGGGCGCACGGGTACGAATTGAGCTCTTACTGTATAAACTGCAGTCCCTCCTTAATGTTCTGCTGCCTTTCTCTTCTCTCCTCGGACACACTGGACATGTTATCCCGCACATCCACTTTCTGAGTGAACACTCTGCAAAGAAAAACAGGCACAAAATCACGTCGGGCAGTAGAGCTCCTGGACCCCAACCGAAACACCCATCATTTGGGTCTTGTCACACAACTTGCTGAGCACGTGTCCATCTCTGGACACGACTCTGGGGTCCTCGACACCAAGGAGGCCGTGTGAACTGTCTGTGTGCTCGCCCTGTCTAGCTCACAGAGCAGGATGTGCTCACCCGCCTTTAGTTTAGACAGCACGCAGGTCCTAAAGGCTCCCGCTAAATATGTCGTCTCCGTGGAAGAGTCTTGCTCTCCTTCAGCTACCGGCTTTGTTTCTCCCCGGCCCAGACGCGTGCGCACGCTGCCAGGAGAACAGTCCTGGCCCTGTTTTGCTTCTGGAAGTTCTCCAGAAGTGAAGAGTTTCACATCCGCTTGCCTCCAAGGGAGTCTGACTTCCTTACAAGCAGACTCTAACCTGTATCCTTGTTTGCTGTATAAACTTCTGAAATAATCCTTGTTGCTACAACTAATAGACTAAATGATCTAAATGAAGTTACTTTAATGGGAATTTTCTGGAAGGTAAGGGTCTAGCTTCCACATAACACTGGCAATGTCCACATCTATCATTGCTGTTCAATCTACCTCCACGAATCAGTGTTCATCAAGCAGTTCGCAGTAAGTTAAAGGAGAGCTGCAGGGGAAAGGCCTGTGATAAAACATCATCTCCCAATGTCCTAAACTGGGGTTTCTCCACGTCGCCACTACTGACATTTTGGGCCAGATAATCCTTTGTTGTGGTGCTGTCCTCCTGTGCACTGTAGGGTATCAGGGAGCACCCCTGTTCTCCACACACTAGACGCCAATAGTATCACCTCCCCTGCCCCTTGTGACAACCAAAAATGTCTGTGGATACTGTTAAGGTAGCCTGGAGGGGGTGGGAGACATCACCCCAGGACAACTACTGAGATCTAACTCTAAGAAGACATATTACCACATTACAAACCATGTATCTGGACCCACGTGACAGACAGGAAAATTACAGCCATGCTTCAAGTGCGCAGCTGACATTTGGTAGTTTCATTATTGCTTACCCATTGGAGTTTCATTTTAAAATCTACCATTCTTACAGCGCAGGGGTGGGGATGGAGGCTGCAAGGCCCCCAGAGGTTGACAACTGGTGCTAATTCTTTTCCTCTTTTAAATACTGTCGGTTCTAAATATTTTGCTCTCATACGTAAAGACTGGTGCTTTACGTAAGTGTTCACACGTAAAAGGATATGACATCTGGGATCTGCTTTAAAACACTCGAGCACCTAGAAAGAGGGACCAGGACGTGGGGATGAAACAGCAGAATGCTGATACCTGGCACTAAGTATAGGATTCCTCCGCCTACTCTCTCTACTTCGTACATTTGAAATTTTCCAAAATAAAATGTTTCCAAAGCCCATGGCATTGAAGTAAAGTGGCATTACTCGTGGCATTTGTTTTTAAGGTGGTCTAGCTTACAGGGGAATGAATGGGTAGAACTAGAACAAGTCCATGAAAACTACGGGTACCTGTCCCCACAGGATGACGGGGAGGGACGTGGGATTCGCGCTGCCCTCCCACTGGCCCAGGTCTCACCCTTCCCTTACATTCATACTTGTAGGTACAAAGTTATTTAAGGGGGCACTTCTTGTCAGAGAAAGCAGTAAGAAAATTCACTCAATGTCTATCAAAAAGGAAACGGCTGAGTAAGTTGTGCTGGGGAAACGTGGGGCAAGGGGCAAGTGTCCCCAAAATGATCCTGTTTTGTTTAAAAGAAAAAAAAAATAACAGATGTCACCCCAATAAAAAAAAATAAATAAATACAAATAAAAATAAATAAATAAAAGGAAAACAAAGCTCCAGACGCAATCACAGAAAGGCAGCAGCAGCCGGGGGCTGGGATGGGGGTCCCGGTGGTGGAGCCACAGCCTGGGTTCCATCCCCACTCAGGGAACAAACAACAAACAAACAAACAAAAAACCAAAACTTTTTTTTTTTTTTTTTTTATTTTTTGCTTTTTGGTATGTGGGTAGCTCTCTGACTGGGAATCGAACCCAGGCCGCAGCACCGACAGCGCCAGCGCCGAACCTTAAGCCACTACACCACCAGGGAACTCCCCTCCAAAACTTTTTTGAGCCTTGTAAATGAATCACGTCTGGGAAAAATTTAAAGTACCAAACAGGTGTGTAGCCCCTGAGCCCTTCCCCGGAAAGACGACTTTAGGAACCACCAAGGTGCTCTCACTTTTCTTTAAGGCAGGGTCAACCCAGCATCAGAACTTTAGGGCTCAAGGGCACCCCAAGAGGCACTTGGCGGGGAGGGAGGGTCCACAGCAGTCAGGCCAGAAGGACCAGGACAAAAGCCAAGACGCCAAACGTAGGAAGCAGCATCTCTCGCGCTCTCTGTCCAGTGACTGGTGTCCCTCCTCACCGCCCCTGTCCAGACGCAGTGACAAATAAATCGGTGTGAGGTTTGTTCAAAAAGTAAATCTGTTGGCGACGCAGGGACTCCTGGGTAATGGTCATCTGTCAAGTTCATAGCCTCAGAGCTGGTTCCCCAGAAAGTGCTAGAAAACCTTGAACTGCGACCTTTTAGGAACAAAGGGCAGGTGGCGAGGAGCTGACAACTCAGGTAAGCGATGGCGAGCGAGTAAGACGCCGGCTGCAAGTGCTTCTAGAAAAGCACGACGTGCACACCTGCTCTGCACGGGTCAGGACGTGAGCACACTGACACGCGGCGAAGCGTTTCACATTCTGCAGTTTTCCCCCAGAATTTTACTAGGAAAAAGTTTACACACAGAGTTAAATTGTTTTCACAACGAACGCCACACAGCCACACGGCACCCGCAGTCCCCAAGCACGACGTGGCTGTGCGTACCGTCTGCCACCCTCTGTCCCTCCACCCCGAGTTACAATTCATCAACCGCGCCGCCAGCCCTTCAGCACACGTGCGGCACCGAGGGTTCGACCGTGCTCGCGGCTTTTCAAGGTCCAAGGCGCAAATGGTAGGGGAAGTTCTGGAGCCCCGAACCCCATCATGATGTGGAGCTTTGTCACTGTCACTCGTCAGGCTCCTTCCCCATCTGAGCCCGCCCCACCCCCGCCCCGGCGACACCACAGACCGGCTCTGCCTGTGACAGGAGCCTCCCCCCCCTCCTGTTCGAACAACAACATCTCCGGTCTACACCGTCCTATTTCGGATCCAGTTCAAATCTGGCCTCACTTGTAAAGCAAGAAAGAATTCGATCAAGTTAACCCACCGGCCACTTTCCTCATTCCGAGGTGGCAGCACGTGCCACGCGCCCACTTCCCCCTTGAAACGGGGCCCTGGGGCTTCATCAGGCCCCTCCTGTCCCCCCGTCACTCCCCCCAGGGGCGTCCCGCACTGCCCCACGCGAAACTCCCCCATCCCGGGCCCCCAACACCCCGCCTCCGACCCCGGGCAGAGCCCCGGGGCCCCACCTGGTTCTACCTGATGTCCCACAGACGCCCCAGATGGTTTAAGAAGCATCTTCATATTGTGACAGTGTGAGGGACTGTCTCCTTTCCAACGCTGTCATGCAGCCACCCAAGTGCGCTTCCTGGGGGCACTCGGGCATTGTTACCGGTGTCCTTCTGGGTCCTGCCACAGACCTTCCGTGGGGCAGCACTGCGTGCCGGCCGCGGTGGCCGCTGTACCGCACAGACGCACAGGGGACGCACACGAGCGCCGGAGAAGACCGAGCACCTCTGTCGTCTGCTCAACGGCCGGCACACCCTCGTCCATCTCCTGGCTTCGATGTCACACGACATTTATTAAGATGGCACCACAGGGGAAGCAAAGGAAGAGTTCAAGGAACTCCAGATACCTTTGCAATGTCCTGGGAGCCTGTAGTTATCTCAAAAGTTAAAAATAGCCCACGCATATGTGACTTTTTCTGTAACCTGGGGCTCCTAACACGCTCTGCACCTTGGTATTTGGTTTTTTAACAGAGTGACGAATCTTGAAGGTCATTCGGCATCAGTACCTAGAAAGCTGCTCTCTCAATAGCCATGTGGCCAGCCCCACGATAGGCTGGACCATACTTCACCAGGCCTCCAACGACAGACGTTTCAGTGGTCTCCAACCTTCACGGTGCACCGGGTACACAGGACGCCCCATACACGTGTACCTTTAAAGAGTTTCTACAGGATGCAGCCCCAGTGCACGTGTTTACTTTGCTAGCGATTGCCAAATTATACCCAGTGACCTGCCCAGCAATGGTGCTCGAGGGCTATTTCACCTCTTCACCAAAGAAGTGTTGTCACCTATCAACCAGGAGGCGAGAAGCAATGGGACAACGCGGTTTAGCTTACATCTTTTTGTCACATTTAAGCGCCCTTCTGCACTCCCTCTCCCGTGGGTTTTCTCTGCTCCAACACGTCGCCCATCTCGCTCCCACCGCGAGCTCTCCTCACTGACGGAGGCTCCTCGTGTGTTCAGGAAAGTCGTCGTTTGAGATGTTCCTATTATTTTCCCCACTTTGACGTCAATCATTTGACTTTGATTATGGTACTTCCTAACAGCAGTTTTATCTTTAAGTAGCTGGATTTATCAATATTTTCTTTTATGGCTTCTGGATTTTGACATACTCAGAAATGCCCTGACCCCTCCGAGGTTATAGAACGATTCTCCATGCCCTCGTCTAGTGCCTGCACAGCTTCCTTACAAACAGGGTTTTAAGGGAGTTCCCTGATGGTGCAGTGGCTTAGGCTTCGGCGCTGGCGCTGTCAGCACTGTGGCCTGGGTTCGATTCCCGGTCAGGGAGCTACCCACATACCAAAAAGCAAAAAATAAAAAAAAAGTATGAAGTGATTGGAGCCATGCTTGGCATAATAAAGACCACACATGGGTTTGCTTTAAAAAAACAAAACAAAACAAAACATGGTTTTAAAAGTCAGATCCACCAGTTCCCCGTAAGGAGTAACAGAGGGACTTGTGTGTCCCTTCCAAATCCCCACCCCGTCGCCCAAGTGTCATTTACGGAAAGGGCCTCTACTGCACGGGTCTGTGCAAGGCCACCTGTACCAGGAGATTCCGAGTCTGTCCAGGACTTGCAGCTGGCACTTCTGCCTTGAAGGGCCCCCACTCCCTGCCCTCCTCCCACTCCTAACCTTCGCCCAATCTCACCTTTTCAGAAATGAAATCACCTTCTGGCCAGCTGCTCAAGCCAGACACCTGGCATTACCCTCTCAGTTCTCTCACGTTCCACAGCCCACCACTTCCCTGACAAAGTCTGTCAGTGATGGCGTCCAAACAGGTGTGGGGCACCCCGAATCTGACCACTCTCACAGGGTCCTGCCACCCCAGCCGGAGTCACACCCTGAGTCGCGCTATCCTCTCCCAGCCTCTGTCCTCTCCTCTGTCCCGGTCTTGTTCACTTCCTACACTAAAGAGAACGGGGTGCTCTTTCACAGACAAGCCCTACACTAAGGAGAAAGGGGTGCTCTTTCACAGACAAGCCCTACACTAAGGAGAAAGGGGTGCTCTTTCACAGACAAGCCCTACACTAAGGAGAAAGGGGTGCTCTTTCACAGACAAGCCCTACACTAAGGAGAAAGGGGTGCTCTTTCACAGACAAGCCCTACACTAAGGAGAAAGGGGTGCTCTTTCACAGACAGGCCGGCTGCTACCGCCCTGTTGTCCCTAGGTGTTCGGGACAAAACCCGGATTCCTTAGCTCCTCTGTCCGGGTCTCCAGGTCGGGGAGGACTACCCTCCCAAGGCCCATTCCACGCCACCCTCACCCACCTGCTGTCACACTGGCCGTCTGGGAGGTTCCTGGAATGAGGGAGGGGCTCTGTGCTTCGGGACCATCGTGCTCCCTGTTCCCACCGCTGTGACACACTTCCCAGATCTGCAGCGCTGGCTCCTGTTCATCCTGGAGTCCTGGCTTAAATGTCACCTTTGGAGGCCTTCCCTGACCGCCCTAAATTGTCACCACATCCTGCTCTCACCCCATTATCCACTTCAAGAGGCAGCCATCTTTCCTAGGCCTGACTGTATTGTATGTAACGGCTGGGTCCAGGGCAGTGAATACGTGACTGCAAGAGTGACTGCTTCATACCAAGTTGAGAGCCCCTCCCCCCAAAACCCCCAGGTAAAATTGTTCACAAAAGGCAAGCATGGCGGAGGAGGGGGCCCTAGAGGAAATGTATGAACGTGAGCAGCGCTGGCTGTGGGGGACTGCACCCCCAAGCCTACAGGGGAACAAGTTGGGGAGTAAATCAACAAGGGTCAGTGACGGAGAAAAACCCGAAACCGTGAGTGACTCCCGAAGCCCAGACGTGATGGCAGGGGCAAAGCAAGTCACACCCCGCCCTCCTCTTCTTCAATGGAAAGGAAATGGGGTGGGGGGGGGGGCTTCAACAGTACGTTTTAAAACAAATTCAATTAGGTATGGGTTTCATTAAATTGACTAAGCGCTTGTAAGCTAGATCATCATCTTTCTGGAACCAACTGATTTAAAGTTATTACTCATTCGAAAGTTTTACAAAAGGATGAAAGGTACCCTGATCTTCGGTGTAATTCCTCTAAGAATTTACTCGGGACTGTTAGGTGAAACTCGCTACACTAAGGTCCAGTGCAGCGCCCAGGGCCAGGACCCGGCCAGCGCACTCACACGCATGAAATTCGGGCCTTCCACAGAACTTTAGAGCAGCTCCACGAACACGCCATTACCCGTGGGCAAGTGAGACGTGCCTGCAACATGCAGCGCACAGACGGCTAACACTGACTGCTCTGCCTGCGTGCCAGGCATTGTTCTAAGTGCTCTACATGCAGGGACTCATTTACTCCTCATACTAACCATAAGACATAGGTCCTATGAGCAAATTGAAGCACAGAGAAGTGACACAAACAGCCCAGGATCACACAGCTAGCAAGTGGCAGAGCCAGATTTCCAAGCCAGACAGGCTGGCTCCAAGCCTCAACTCTTCCCCCCAGTGACGCCTGGAGGAAGAGGAGCTCAGCTACGTCGGCCCTGGGCTGGGCTCTCAAAGGCAAATACAGCTCTGACAGGTGGGCACTTGAAAGCCACCCAAGAGGAATGGAATAAGCACATGCCCACACACAGTGACATGTGTTCAAGGAACATCATTTAAAGCAACTTAGACAAAGCAGAGGGTTTGCACAGGAAAACAGTGGACTCGAGGAGTCTTGATACTACTTCAGAGAAAATCTTGACCTGGAAATCTGCTCCGCCCTTACCACACTGTATTTAGATACAAGGAATAAATATTCAAGGGCCTTACTGACAAGAGGTACTAACACAGAGAAAGTGCCCAAGGAATGTGGCACCGTGCTTGTATTTTTGCCTTAAAAGGTATTTCTAAATTTCAAGTGAAAAATTCTAAGTACCAGTCTGGTTTCAATTCTAGCCTCAGACCTAAGCCTCTGTATGTAAACAAACAAGTAAAAAGCAGTTCCAGTAACATTAGTGCCAACCCCATCTTGCAACAGTGTGTTAACTCTGGTAACACAACAGCATGTGGATACAAAGGAATAGGCACATCCACAAACTCAGGCAGTGAAACACTATTACAGGTGTCCTACCAACTTCTTGAAACATTCTCTCTCCTACTAGATACTTTATGCAAAGCATTTCCCTTTTACTGAAAACCAAAAGGTCCTGATGGAGGCTGTGTTAAACATCAGGAAGGGTTTTCATAGTTTTGCACCACCCTCAGTTATTCACTTTGAAATCACTGTCAGATACACATGCCAGCTGCCTCCTACAATACAACTCACCTCACACAGCAACTCCGTGTGGGAGGAATCAATAAGAAAGATGTAAACTCTTCAAGACAAATGGTTTTGTCCAGAGTCACCCAGACGGTCAATGACACACCCAGGTCTACAGATGAGGTTCTCTCAAGGGCCACATTAATATCCTGCTCCAAATTCAGGCAGCCTCATAAAATACAAAGCACATTTGTGTGTGTGTTTATGAAAGAGAAAAACGGCTGCCTCTCTTACTGGTCCCAGTACACGGTTCCTGAGGCTTCACAAGATATGTAAAATTAGTGAATATTAATTAACTAAACAACATCATTAAACTCATACCAAAATTAAAAAAGCAAACTTCTTGTTTGGACAAAACCTGGTAAGGATAAATAGGCTTGTTTCTTTACATCAAAGAATATCACCTCACTTAATAAGCCTCGTGTGTGTGTGTGTGTGTGTGTGTGTGTGTGTATGTGTGTGAAAACAGATATATTATCACAAGCATGAATTTTTAAACTTCTACATTAATATGTTAATATTTCTCCCCTAAAAACATTATCTAAAGTTTTATCTCGATTTATAAACACCTCACATATTAGAGAAAACGAATTTCACTTCCAATCCTGAGATTCTGGAGAAAACATGTTTTCACAAAAATAAAACAAAACACTTCAAGATATTACCTAGAAAACAAGTCTGCACACATACTTTCTCCCGAAAGCCCATTCTAGAGTGCCCGAGGCAGCAGGGCACAGACATCTTCTGTTTCTACCCTTATTGCAAAATTCAAAACCTTCCAACAGTCACTCTCACCATTCCTAGAGTTGAGATTCTAAAATAATTGATTCTCTCCCTCTTAAAACATCTATTTAACCTACCCAAATTGGCAGGTTTTACACTAAAAAATGAAGAACTGTGGAACAATATGGTTGACAACCACCACTTTTACTGGCAAAACCTAACAGTACCTGAGGCATGAGAAGGGTGTAGGCCAGGGCAAGACGAGCGAGCCCCTACACAAAGTCACAGGAACTGGGAGGAAGGCATGAGCTCTCCCGCCTCTGCAGACTCCCCCCGCCCCCCAAATCGACACGCTCTCTGCAGGACACACACACACACACACACACGGGGGAAAAAATCAGCCTCAATAACTCCCAAGCTGAGTCTAACCTTATAGGACTATTTCCAGACTGCAGTACACAGCAGATAAAAGTTTCAAGGAAGTTCCGTACATTAACTTGAATTATTCTATATATTAGATCAAGATCCTGATTGTGCAATTAGCTCAGCAGTTCAGTTCAGCTGAGGGTGAGAAGGAAGAGGCAGGGGGTTCCTGGAGAGCCTAGGGGACAGGAGGCCACATGCCATCAGAGAAGCAGGAAGAGATAAGCAGATGGCATAGACTCCCAGCCACCCCTGCCCCCACTCCATCTGAGCACTGTCCAGCAGAAGTCCAATGCCAGCCACACAGCTAATTTTAAATTTTCAAGTGGCCACAATTAACAAAAGCAAAAAGAAAGCAGGGATACTAATGTTACTAATATATTTTAGCTAACTGAATACATTCCAAGTCTTACCATCTCAACATGTATTACTTAAGCATATAAAATTGTAAGTACGCTATCTGACATTTTTTCATCGTGTTTAAAATCAGGTGTGTCTCTTTCCATCTAGCCACATTCCAAGTGCTCAAGGGCCAGCAGTCACCTTCCTGGGCAGCGAAGATCTAGCTCAAGCAGACCCTTGGTCTTTAATTACCTAATGCGGGTACCTTCTTTCATCTCTAAACATGGGGGGTGGGGGGGCTGACAAAGAAAAACCCAACTATTGATAAATTCACCCAATTAGGGCGCAGGCGCAACCTCGGGGGCCCAGGCAGCGCCTCCCAGCTTGACCACACCCCTGCGATGACCGTCCCCAACAGGAAATTCACACTAAATAGGCAACTGACAGATCCTCATTTTTTAAGGGTGCGTTCAAGCCACCTAAAGCCTGGCCGTCTCCGCATCCACAATAAAGACAGGAAACCACCGGCTGCGCGTCCCCGATGAGTCCCGCGCAAAAAAAAAAAAAAAATTAACCCAAATAAAAAAAAGAAGGATGGACTCCGCGTGCATCCTTCCTGCCTCCGAACCCCACACACTGAACTAGGGGACCCGGGATGAACGGAACGGACCCAAATAATGGAAAAAAAAACTAAAAAAATTTTTGAGCTCCCTGTACAGAAAGGTCGACGGCAATGCATGCAGGCTTGGGATGGAAGGGAGCAGCAGCCCTCTCCGCCTCGCGTCCCTGGGCCGCGCCCCCCGCCCCACGGGAGACCCCCGGCGCCCCGAGGCGAGGGGACGGGAGAGGACCCCAGGGACCCCGCGCGTGCACCCGCGTCCGCGCGGCCAGCCAGGGCGCGCGCCCGGACGGACCCCGCTGGAGGGGCCGCGGGCCCTTCGTGGCAGAATCCCCCGCCCCCGGCAGGCCCCCGGCAGCCCCCGGGCCCCACCCCCCCCGGGCCGCCGCGCGCCGCCCCTCCCCCGCCCGGCGTCCGTTACCGGCCGCGCGCGAGCACGAGGCGGCGGCGGGCGCGCGCCGCGCGGGGGAGGGGCGGTGGGCGCGCGGGGCCTCGGCGGCGCCCCCACCTACCTGCGGGGACGGCGGCGCCGGCGGGCGGGCGGGCGGACGGGCAGTGGTGCGCAGGGGGACGGGCGGCGGTGGCGGCGGCAGTGGTGGCGGCGGCCCGGGCGTTCGCTCGCAGCTTTCCTCCGCGACCGGCAGCGGCAGCAGCTCCCCCTGCGCCCGTGCAGCGCCCCCTGGCGCCGGGAGGCCGCGCGCGCGCCGCCCGGGAGACGCCGCCATTGGCTGCCCCCGCGAGCGTCGGCGCCGGGCGGCCGCGGCGCCACGTCCGGCCGGGCGGGGACTCGGGGCGGGCGCGGGCGGCGACGACCCTCGGCCCTGGCCGCCGCGGGAGCCCTGCGCGCGGGCCTCGTCCGGCTGCGGTGGCCGGATTGAGCCGAGGAGGAGGCCCGGCCGTGCGCGGGACGCCGCGTGCCGCTAACGGTTGGGGGGGGGGGGTGGACGCACAATTCAAATGTATGGGCGTCTGGTGCGTTTTTTCGGGGCACCGGCTCCAAAGCAGACACCCGGAGTTACGGCCGCGTCCAGCCGGGAGCTGACCTAGTTTCGGGTATCAGCAAGCCTCCCCGGAGAGACTGTTGAGTGAGCAAGTGCTTATCCAGTGCTTCCTACTCTGCGATCAGTAACTCTTTGGAGGCTCCGAGCAACCATTCTTGTCCTCGTTCTTGCAGGTGGGAGGGAGCTCGGCGCCCAGTGGCAGCTCTGGGATGGAAAGACCGCCCCGGAGCCCTAGAAAGCCTGGCTCCCTCTCCTTAAGGTCCCAGGGGCCCCGGTGGGCAAGGTTCTCACTGAGCTCTGGGGCTCAGCAGTGGACAAGGCTGAGTCCCTGCCCCGTGACCGGATGGGGAGGGGGGTGTGGACCCACCAGGACACAAAGAACACCATTTGGACGGTGAAAACCAAAGCGACTAAAGCAGGGTGACGTGACAGTAATGGGAGGGTAATGGGAGGGCTGCACTAAAGGGGGCGGGAGATGAGTCAGGGAAGGTCTCTCTGAGACAGAGCGGAGGCAAGAGCAAAGGCCCTTAGGCTGGAGCTCGGGGGACAGGAAGGGCCTGTGTGGCCGGTGCATGCCAGGGGAGAAAGGTCTGGAAGACTGGCAGGGGCCGCAATTTGGAATTTGGAGTTTGTTCTGTGTGGCGTGGGAATTACTGACCAATCTCAACTGGGAATGCCCTGATCTGACCTACATTCTAGAAAGCTCTCTTGGGCCACTGAGCAGAGGTTGGGCTATGGGAAGGACGAGAGGGAGATGCCACGGACCTCCTGTCTCTTTTCTTATAAGGACAGCCATTAGATTGGGGCTCCACCCTTATGACCTCATTTAACTAATGGGCTCCATAAAGGCCTCATCTCCAGATACAGTTGTAGTGGAGGGGGGGGGGGGGGTGTCAGGGCTTCCACATAAGAATTTAGCCCCTAACTAAGTGTTGTGACAAATATTAAAGGGCAGCAGACAGGGGCTGTGGTTTTAGGGAAGCCCCCTCGGAGGAAGCAGTTCTGTTGTTTTATGTGGGTAGTTCCCTGGCTGGGAATCGAACCCAGGCCGCAGCGTTGAGAGCCCGGAAGCCTAGCCACTACACCACCAGGGAACTCAGCAGTTCTTGTGATCAGCAGCTGCTCATCACTCAGGTCTCAGTGAAAATGGCTTTATCTTGGAGAGAAGCCTTCCCTGACCACCCATCTAAATAAAACTGCTCTTTAACTCAGGTCCTCCTTACAGCAGTCATCACTACCCAGAACGACCATGCCTCATCATCATTCGGGTGCAAACTGGTGGTCTGCCTCCACCCCTGTAGGATAGTAGAGACTCTTCTTGCTTTGTTCTGCATCCCCATCCCTGGAATAGTGCCTAGCACTCCATAAACACTTCTTGAGTTGATGTCCTCAGGCACCTCAGAGCTAGCTAAGATCTGCAGGATGAACTAGGGGTAACTAGCTATGGACATTGTGGCTGGAACACAGAGAGCTGGGTCAAAGGTCAGAGAGATGAGACAAGACGTGAGCAAGGGCCAGGCCCTGAAGGGCATACAAAAACCACATGAAGTGGACGTTACTCTCCCAGTACAAGAAAAAGCTCAGTGAGATTGTATTCCGTTTCTATAGGAGCTGTAACAAATCACCACAGACCCAGCATATATTTATTATCTTACGGTTCGGGAGGTCCAAACTGAAATGGGTCTTCCTGGGCTAACGTCGAGATGTTGGCAGGGTTGGCTCGTTCTGGAAGCTTTAAGAAAGAATCTCTTCTCTTGTCTGGCCCAGCCTTTCGGGGCTGCCTGCATTCCTTGGCTCGTGGTCCCTTCCTCCACCGTCAAAGCCGGCAATGGTCAGTCAGACCTTTCTCATGATGCACGTCCTGTCTCTGCTTGCATTGTCACGTCCCCTGTGACTCCTGTGTTCTTCCTTCTCTCACAAGTGCTCTTGGGATGACATCAATCCCATCCAGACCAGATCATCCGTGTGTATGCATGTGTATGTGTGTATCTATATATAATACATGGTTTGTATGTTTAGAACATTTGTATTCTAAAGAGAAGGCAAGCAAGAGCTGTTCTCTTTATTATTTAGGTTATTATATTAAAATTTAGGTTTGTTTTTTCCTAAGGCATGTTATATTAGTTTGTGTTTTCAGTCTTCTGAGTCATTATTTCCTTTTTTGGTGGGTTCCCTGACTGGGAAGCGAACCCGGGCCGCGGTGGTGGGAGCGCTGACACCTAGCCACGAGGCCACCTGGGAACCCCCCTGAGTCATTATTTAAAACTACATCTGGTTGCCTAGGTTTTCATTTCAGCTGGGCACCAAGTTAGGTATCTTAGTGGGAGAACCCCATCTCGTAGCCCTCGCCTGGAAATGTGGGAGTGCCTTCTGGGACCATGGGGTCTGTGGAGAACCACGGCAGTAATAATGTTTTATGTATATAAAGTTCTCCGAGATTCTCAGCAGGAGCTGGCATGCAAACATGACAAAAGTGGGGTTTTGTTTGTTAGAGAGATTCACATCCTTAGTTCCCTCTGAAGGAAAAAGGCATTCCATATTGTTATAAATACCACACTCCCTCCGGCTCCTCCAAATAAATGTAAGGTGAACGCTCTGTACTGACTGTTTATGCCCCCCGCAAAAATCACCCATTGAAATCCTACTCCCCAATGTGATGACATCAGGAGGTGGGCCTTTGGGAGGTGGTTAGGTGATGAAGGTGGAACCCCATTGGATGTGATAGGTGCCTTTATAAAAGGGACCTGAGAGAGATGATTTCTCACATGAGGACACAGTAAGAAGACGGTCAGCTGCAAGCAAGGGAGAGGGTCTCACCAGGTCTTAATCTTGGTCTTCCCAACCTCCAGACTATGAGGAATAAATGTTTGTTGGTGAAGCCACCCAGTGTGTGGTGTCCTGTTAGAGCAGCTGAAGTGGCAACATCTAAGATAGGATGGTAGGAGACAGCACAGTGCGGAAGGGGCGGGATGTTGGAGTCCCGGAAAGACAGACGGGTTAAACCCAGCTTGCTCCTTACCCACCTGGAGGGCCCTGGGCCAGTTTCTTACATTGTAGAGTCTTGAGTTCATCATCCCTAAACGTGAATAATGATTCCTCTGGCATGGGAGGAATAAATAATGTGCATGTAAGGCCCCTGGCACAGACAGAGTGTTCCATAACTAGCACTCACCCTTCCCTGGAGATGCTGACTAATGAATGGATTATGCTTTCCACCAATCTTTGGGGTGAAAGAGGACACTTGCACCCACAAAGTTTGTGAGGCATGTTCCCCATTCCCCCGGGAGAAACGGTTCCTGAAGGGCGTGACGGGAGGGTGACAAGCCTCTTAGGTGCACTGAGGTGAAAAAAATGATGGAGAATCACTGGCTTAAGATGGAACCTAAGTGAGAAGCCCGCGGTCTTGGGGCCATTGTCACTCTATTGCCTACAGGAATGGACTGACCACCGGGAATACCTCAAATAAGACAGAACAATAAACATGATCTGTTTGCCAATATGCACACCCTAGTACAAGGAAAAGAAAACCCTCAATTTTATAGCACTCAGGTCACAAAAGATCCAGGCTGTATGTTTGACAAATGACTGTCTAATACTTTGACAAGCCACAGACTGGACTTTGGTCAGTATTCCTACAGGAACCTGTGCTGGCACCTAAATGTGCAGCATTAAAACAGTATAATATTTTTACATTCCTTCTTAAATAATCAAGGGAATTGAGCCATCACGGTGAATCACCCGGCCTGTACCTCCTCCATATTACGCTTTGATGAAATGCTGAAGGATAAGAAAGACACAGAATACTGCCTGGATTCCTTCATTTGCCTTTGTAGGTTCTATGTGGATTGCACGTTCTCTTCCTCTCCACCTTCTCTTGGCATTTATCGCATGCTCTTTATCTGTGAAAAATGGCTTGCCAAACTGCCTGGATATTAATTTAAATGTGTAACTAACTACAAGCTAGCTCCTAAACATTGCATTAGACAAGAGAGCCCTGATCATCCAAGGGAAAAAAAATGAGCAAGTACATAAATAATTCAGGAGATAATTAGACAGTTTGTATTTTACTTGTCTGCATTTTTTCTGGCAATTCTTAGCTCTCCTGAGGGATACTGTGCACACTCGTAGGAAAGCAGATGTTTACTTCTAAAGTCAGTTCCTTTGGTTGTCAGCCTCGATTTGACATGAAGTTTAATGCCACAATATGTATCACAATTCCTGGCTTGTATTGGGGGAGATGCATTTAACGTTCGGAAAAAGCAATCACCCAAGTCCTAGTAATGAAGGAGCATAAGAAATCAGGAATGCTTTCTTCCCAGACCCAGGTCCCATCTATTTTGCCTACTTCTTTCTGCCCTATAGTGCTCTGTCTTCCACTCTATACCTACTTCCAGCTGATTTTCCCTCCCTCTCCCCTCCGATTATGGAGTTAATCCTACTCATAATTTCTACTGCCTCCAGTAGAATTTAAGCCCCCTTGAACTGGTCCTTTTAAAGTCATGGATGGAAGTCAGGGAGCTCCATCCATCTGTCCAACACATCTAAGTGCCAACTCTCTTCAGGAGCCATTTGCCGGATCTCAAATTCTACTGGTCACGATTCCTCCACTCAAGATACTTAAAATTAAACGTGCTGTTTGAAGCTCATCCAAGTCAGGGGTTGGGAAATGAACTATAGAACAGGAAGGAGCACAGACAACCTTGTGATTAAGCGAAAATGCAGATAAAGGGAGCTCGATCTGTTGCGATATAGCACCCAAGATCTTTCTTTTTTAATAGGCGAGATTGTTAGGACATGTGTCCATGAGGAGAATTAACATGAAATTAGGATGAAACGTATCACTGACCCTGTAGTTCAAAAGATGCTTATTGCCTCAGTGAAATGAAACTGCTGTCAGGCTTCCTTTAATATAACTAATCAACAATACAGTGCTAACTTTAAAAAAAAAAATGCTCAAGGACCATAAATTTTACTCAGTCTTTTATATCCTTTGGCAGCGTGCCTAGGCTTGTTAGGAAATTTGCCGAAACCATAAATATGAAAAATGCACAAGCCCTTCCTTGAGTCACCATGTGTATGCTTCCAGAAATCTGTCCAAAGCCATTTTTCCCTTCTGTGAATTTGTTATAAAATGTACTTAGCACAAACCTACGTCTGTTGCTCTGGACTTATTTATAGCAAACTTTAAATCAATGCGTTTTAAAGACATTTGCAAAAAGGAATAAATGGGAATAAATTCTAAATTTAAACCACGATAATCTGGTCGTGCTGTACATTTTAAATATTGATGTAAACAACAACAACAGCTGGAGCCAGTGCTCTGTCCTCTAACTTTCACTATCCATCCTTCAAGCATGATATTTAAGGCGTGTGTCTCCATTAGAAGAGATGTTTCTGGGAGCATGCACTGCTGTGGTGACTATGTGCAGAGAACCAAATGTTCTTGGGGTGTGTGTGTGTGTGTGTGTGTGTGCATTGTGTGTGCATGCACACGTGAGTATTGTCTTTTGGAGGAAAAAAACTTTCAAATTTTTCACATAACTGATTTCACTCAAGTTTATTACAGGATGGACCTAAATCTCCTGCTGTTTTTCCTGGTATTATATAAATATATCTAGCGAGGTTTTAGACAACCTTGGGTCAATGTGGCTCTGTAAGAGCTCTCTTTCCATGCTTCTCCTTTTAAATGCTCATTTTCTCCATCTCATCTATAGCCTACATTGCTTTTCTTCAGCTTTGAGAAGGGGAATCGATTTCCAATCTGTTAGTTTATCCAAAGTACACATCACGGTGGTTTCGCATCTTTTTTTAACAGAGGAGGGCATCAAAATCTATTAATGAAGTTCCTCTAACCAGGGGCAACCAAAGTCTTAGTGATTCCGATACCCTTTGGAGGGCCAGTTCCTTCTGAAGGAGTTTACTGGTATTGTCTTCAAAGGAGTCCATGAATGGGCAAACCAAGAATTTTTTAGTTGCAAGTCATCAAGGAGTGAACTCTACTTAATCTAGGTTAAACCAGAGAACAAATTTGTGAGCTCATGTAACTTAATCATCCAGGTCAAGTTGGTCTCGACGTCATCAAAACCTGGTCTTTCTCTGTCAATTCTGCTTTTCATTCTCAAGTAGGTCCTCCCCTTGTGGGGACAAGAGAGCTGCCAACAGTTCTGGGCTTAGGTGACATCGTCCCAGCGACACCTACAAAGATTTGGTCTTAGAAAAATTCCCACACGTACCCCAGGTCAGAGTCTCATTGGCCAGAACCAGGTCACATGACCACCCTGAATCAATCAGGCCAGTGGGATGTGATACAATTGCGTTGTTACACATTATGTGGTATACAATACGGTTATGCAGCGATGACTTGGGCCTAAATTATGTACTTGCGCCCAGAGCTCGAGGTGGTGTCCACCTCACCAAGAAACAGGGAAGGGTGGCCCCTCCAGGGAAAAGTGCTGGAACCTGAAGAAGGTTATGAGCGAATGGCACCTGTGTCCGAAATAATGACTCAGCTTCTAGGAGAAGAAAATAAACTGATAGAGGCCCTCTGGTATTCCAATTCTCTTCCTCCTGGGCAATCTCATTGACATTTCTGGCTTTCACTGTCTGTTATTCACTACTGATGGCTCTTACGTGTATGTCTGTAGCCCAGATCAGTCTTCTGATCCCCAATCCTATATATTCAACTGCCTACGTAGCATCTCTTCATGAATATCTCAGAAGCATTTCCAACACAACATGCCAAAAACTCAAGGCTCCCCCTCCCCATATGACACTTTCTTTTTCTTTTTTGGTGATGGTGGGGTAGCTCCCTGGCTGGGAATCGAACCCAGGCCCCCAGGCCAAAGCGTTGAAAGTGCTGAAGCCTAGCCACAACACCACCAGGAAACCCCCTGATGCTTTCTTAGGGAAACCTTCCTTAACTCTCCCGAGTAGGTGAAGTCTGCCCAGAAGAGGCATTCAGTGTGTGGGGTACCTCCCTCTTGTCATTGGACATAAATACAAGGTTATATTTGTTTGTGTATTACGTGATTCACATTTGTCTCCCTCAGTAGACTGTAAGCTCACGGAAGGCAGAGGGCTACATCTTTTTTTCTCAACATTGTATTCCATAGTGACTGGAACACAGTTTATTCAATAAATATTTTGTTGATGACATTAGTCTTTATTGATGCATAGCTATTGACTGAGAAAAGTTTTCCACTATTGTATGAATAGGCTCTAAAAAGGAGAGTTTACTAATAAGGAGTTAATCCAAAGTATAGCAGACCAGATGGTCAGTGGTAGATGGAAAGAAGTTGTGGACAGATATGTGCTCCTTGGTGACAATAGTGTGCAACACCGAGATTGTAAGGCGGGATTGCTAAGTCCATCCTGAAAGATTTCTATGCAGCAGGAAGACTCTTGGAAGATTTGCAAGTCAAAAAGGATGCACGTAGCATTTTATGCTTACTTATGAAAAACAGGCTATTATTGAGTACCGGATGGCACATCCGTGGTGATTGTGATGTCGGGGAGAGAGAAGTGCTCAGCCCAGGAGGAAATAAAGCAGAGACTGATAAGATCAGAGAAAGGGCCTGGGAGCAGAACGCAAAGGCCAGCAAGGAAAAGTAAACAATGAGATGTGACCAGCCAGGGAGCCAACTGTCCTTCAGGGAAGCCAAAGCGGAACCAAGTTCAATGTGCTTGTAAACCAAAGTAGCAGTTCTGGTGGTAAATTTTGTTATGTGTTTTTTACCACTTAAAAAATAACAACAATAGCAACTCAGAATGATTTGTTTCATGAAGGCAATTAAGTAAATTCTTAAAAGGCCGTGAGTGGGAGTTGCCTCCCTGGTGGTGTAGTGGCTAAGGCTTCAGCGCCGTCAACGCTGCGGCCTGGGTTTGATTCCCAGCCAGGGAACTACCCACACTAAAAGGAAAAAAAATTGAAAAAATTAAAAAAGAAAGGCTGTGAAATAAAACATAATATCTTGAAAACTGAGGAACTGCTAATTTTATAGACAGAAATCATTCATACTAACACAAATCTGTGTTTTCACCTAAACAAGACCGAAATTGTGGGACTTAAACATGCTTCCAATAAAGAAAAAGTAACTGTGTTTAAATATGGCAGTTTTATAATTCTTTATTTTTTAAGATGGCCAACTTCTGCAAGAATGACAGTCTTGTTTAGAGAAAAAAAAATTTTTCTTCCGGAGGGCTATGACAGGCCCCTAGTGACACCCTGTGGCCAATTCTTATAATTACAATAACATTTTTTTAGGTCCCCTTCAAATAGAAATTTAGTAAAACTGACATTTTAGTTTTTCAATAGTCTGTGTTTAAATATTACTTAAAATTTTAAAACTTTTTATTTTGAAATAATTATAGATACACAGGAGGTTGCTAAGAAATGTGAAGTCCCATGTGTCCTTCCCCTGGTCTCTCCCAATGTTAGCATACGAGGGCTGTCCGGAAAGTATCCAGCCAGGTAATATGAAAAGGAGAGTCATTTATGGCTGGATTTTTTTTGGACAGCACCTCATATACTATTAAAACCAAGAGGGAGTTCCCTGGTGGTGTAGTGGCTTAAGGCTTCGGCGCTGGCGCTGTCAGCGCTGCGACCTGGGTTCGATTCCCAGTCAGGGAGCTACCCACATACCAAAAAGCAAAAAAAATAAAAAAAATAAAAAT
Organism: Lyroderma lyra; assembly: GCA_004026885.1. Taxonomy (NCBI): domain Eukaryota; kingdom Metazoa; phylum Chordata; class Mammalia; order Chiroptera; family Megadermatidae; genus Lyroderma; species Lyroderma lyra. Next base: position 5,779 of record PVJL010014504.1, on the reverse strand, counting down.
AAAAAAATAAAACCAAGAAACTGACATTGTTCACATTTCACGAGTTACACATGGACTCGTTTGACAAGTTATTTTAAAATATGTATTTATTGTTTTTAGTTACCGTTGACATACAGTATTATCTTCAGGTGTACAACATAGTGGTTAGACATTTATATAACTTACGAAGTGATCACCCCAATTTCCACCCATCTGACACCATACATAGTTATCCCAATATTATGGATATATTCCTGTGACTATTTTTGTAACTGTCAATTTGTATTTCTTAAGCCTTTCTCCTTTTTCACTTATTCCCTAAACCCCACTTACCATCTGACAAGCAACAGTTTATTCTCTGTATCTATGAGTTTGTTTCTGTTTTGTTCATTTGTTTCCTAGGTTCCTCGTACAAGTGAAGTCATATGGCTTTTTTCTTTATCTTATTTTACTTATCATAGTAACCTCGGTCCATTCACGTCGTTGCAGATGGTGAGATACCATTCTGTCTTATGGCTGAGTAATATTCCATTGCATATATGTATCACTTCTTTATTCATTCCTCTGTTGGTGGACACTTAGGTAACTTCCATATCTTGGATATTGTAAATACTACTGCAATAAACATAGGGGGTACATATGTCTTTTTGAATTAGTATTTTGGATTTCTTTGGATACCAGAAGTGGAAGTGCTGGGTCATATGGTCATTCTATTTCCAATTTTTTGGGGAACATCCATACTATTTTCCACAGTGGCCAAACCAATTTATAATCCCACCAGCAGTGCACGAGGGCTCCCTTTTCTCTACACCCTCATCAACTCTGGTTGTTTGTTGATTTATTGATGATAGAGATTCTGATAGGATGAGGTGATACCTCATTATGGTTTTGATTTGCATTTCTCTGATGATGAGTGATGTTGAGCATCTTTTCATATGTTTGTTGGCCATCTATGTGTCCTCTTTGGAGAAATGTTTATTTAGGTCCTCTGTCCATTTTTAATCATATTTTTGTTTGTTTGTTTGTTTTTGGTGTTAAGTTGTAATATTTTAGTCCTTACAGGTTGTAATGCTCAGGCTAGGAGCTTGAACCCATGACCCTGGGATTAACAGGGCCATGCTCTACTGACTGAGCTAGTCAGGGCATGGCAAGTTGTAATATTTTAAATAGTAATCCCTTATCAGATGTATTATTGGCAAATATCTTCTCCCATTCAGTAGGATGTCTTTTCATTTTGTTGATGGTTACCTCTGCTGTGCAAAACTTTTTAGCTTGATATAGTCCCGTTTGTTTATTTTTTCTTTTGTTTCTTTTGCCTGAGGAGACGTAACCAAAAAAGATTATTAAGAGCAGTGCCAAAGTGTTTACTGCCTATGTTTTTTTCTAGGGGTTTTATGGTTTCAAGTCTTACATTTAAGTCTTTAATCCATTTTGAGTTTATTTTTGTATATGGTGTAAGAATGTGGTCCAGTTTCATATTTTTGCATGTATCCATCCAGTTTTCTCAGCACCATTTATTGAAGAACCTGTCTTTACCCTGTTGTATATTCTTGTATCCTTTGTCATAGATTAAATGACCATATAGGTGTGAGTTTATTTCTGGGTTCTCTATTTTGTTCCATTGATTTATGTGTCTGATTTATGCCAATACCATGCTGTTTTGATTACTGTAGCTTTGTAGTATAATGTTATATCCAGTAGCATGATACCTCCAACTTTGTTCTTCTTTCTCAAGATTGCTGTGGCTACTTGGAGTTTTTTGTGGTTCCATATAGCATTAGGATTATTTATTCCAGTTCTGTGAAAAATGCCATTCACATTTTGATAGGGCTTGCATTTAAACTGTAGATTGCATGGGGTAGTATGGACATTTTTGGGGGGGTAGTTCCCTGGCTGGGAATTGAACCCAGGCCACAGCATTGAGAGCGCCAAAGCCTAGCCATTGAGTAAGATGTTAGCTGTGTGTTGGTCACATATGACTTTTATTACGTTGAGGTATGTTCCCTCTATCCCCACTTTGCTGAGAAGTTTTCTTTTCTTTTTTTTTTTTATCATAAATTGATGCTGGATTTTGTCAAATGCTTTATCTGCATCCATTGACATGATCATATGACTTTTATGTTTCATTTTGTTTATGTGGTCTATCATGTTAACTGGCTTGCAGATACTGAATCAACCTTGCATCCCAGGAATAAATCCCAATTGATTGTGGTATATGATCTTTTTCATGTATTGCTGAATTTAGTTTGCTGCTATTTTGTTGAATTTTTGCATCTATGTTCATCAAGGATATTGGCCTATAATTTTCTTTTTTTTAAGTGTCTTTGTCTGGTTTTAGTATCAGGGGAATGCCTGATACCAAAGCATTATAAAATGAGCTTAGGAGGCTTTCCTCCTCTTCAATTTTTTGGAATCGTTTAAGAAGGATAGGTGTTAATTCTTCTTTGAATGTTTGAGAAAATTCACCTGTGAAGTCAAGGATGATAAGTTTTGGGGGCAATGTTCTCATGGAGAAATCTGCCCCTTCCCAGCCTGGGCAGCACAGGAAATGGAGGACAGCAGTCATAGTGTCCATTTGAGGTTCGTGGTCATTTGCTCCAGGAGGTTTGGTTTCTTGGATGTGGGTACAATGAGGATAGCCCAATGAAGGTGCCAGGAATATACAGGAAGGTCAGAGGTGGGTGCAAAGTTGGGAGCTCAAGAGGGACAAGGAGAAAGTCTAGGCACTGTGGAACAGTGAAGGGGCAGGGCACCGAAGGATTGGAGAGCTCCATGACATTTGAGAATTGTCAGGTGAGGGGTACAGAAGAAAGTTTCTGAACAAGAGAGGCTGTGTGTTTAAGGAAATGGGGTGTCTGCAATGAAGTTCTGAGGTTTTGACAAAGTACTGGACACTACGAAGGTCGTAGCGAAGTGATGAGGAAGCAGGACGGGACCTTTCAGATGAGCAGGACAGTGAGCTGGGCACCTGTGGGCTTGCATGAGCACCACTGTGCATGTCAAAATCTGCAGAAGGTGACACGAGGGGCCAGAGTGAGAGGCAGCAGCCAGATCTTCAGTGATGGTTGAGAGAGAGCAAGAGGTTTGGTAGTTGAGGCAGAAGGAAGAACTGCTTCTTTCATCTGGTATGAATTTGAGAGAATAAGGATTTTTGCAGAAAGAAACAGAGATTTCATGGAGGCAATGGGGAACAAGAACATTCCAAAATCAGATAATACACTTTTTTAGAAGCTGGCATTTATTTCTATTTAAAACAACTCTCATAGGGGTTTAAAAATGGTCCAAAGGTCCAAGAATACCTGGGTTTGATAAAAATTACAGTCCAGTGCTGGCTGTTGCTGCCTCCATTTCACAACAGTTATTTCTGAGCCTCTGGGTGTTCCTAAGGTTTGATCATTCTTCTAAGCTGAAAGATGAATTGGCTCCTTTGGCATGCTTCACGCAAGCCGAGCATTACAGCAATAACCATAGAAACAGTTCCAGAAATGGCCATTATCATTGCAAGAGAAAAAAAGGATATGATCAGACAAGAAAGCTGCCACAGAAAGTTCCAGGAGCAAAATGATTAATCCACTATAAAACATCCAGATACATTCGTAGAAAGTCTGGGGACACTGCTCCCTCCACGTTCTCAGCAAGCAGCTCCCTTGGTTATAAACCCGAGAAGATGGGGTCCTGACGAGTCTCATCTGCAGAGATTAGAAGAAAAAAATTAAGGTGGGGTAAGTCAGAGGTTGACTGGGAACCTCCTACCTCTTCATTTAGCATGACATTGCTTCTAGATGAAGATTTGAAATCCATTCACTCTACTGTTATCAGGTGTCCTGAGGATGTAAAACAAAGGAATAGTGGCTAGGGTGACCAAGGAAGGCAAACCAGGAAGTCAGAGACATTAGTATTTTTCTTCATCTCCTTTAACTACTTCTCCCATAACCGTCACGAAGCTACCACCAACCTCCAGAACATTCCTGGAGGCCAATACTGAATTGGGGCATTGCCCACAGTGCTCAGGTTTGCCTGCGGTGGGGAGAGGGGAGGGTAAAGACACAAGATGCACAGTGAGTCCTGTGGGAGCGTCAGTACTACGTGACGGTGTATGTGAGATTGTTAGACGAGTTCTAGTGCATGTGAAATGGACCGCCAAGCAAGAGCCCCACGAATTAATTTGGATTCAGACACAATGGACTCAAGGCTGCAAGCAACATGCACTTCCGACAGAGCCTAACACGGGAACTTGGAACTTCCGGTTTTAACAGCTGCATTCTCATCTGAATAGAGAGAGTAACCCCGAAAGAGAGTAACTCTGACATCCCCCTTTGTACATTGTCAGGTAGGTAACCCATTTGACCAGCTGGGCACATTTTTTACACTTTAAGAAACACTGAAGAGGCAAAGTTCCACCACCAGATCATGAAGTGCTATGTTTTGATCTCATCTTTTTTCTTTTTTTGCTTTTTTTTTTTTTTTTTTTTTTTTTTTTTTTTTTTTTTTTTTTTTTTTTTTTTTTTTTTTTTTTTTTTTTGCTTTTTGGTATGTGGGTAGCTCCCTGACCGGGATTCGAACCCAGGCCGCAGCGCTGACAGCGCCAACGCCGAAGCCTTAAGCCACTACACCACCAGGGAACTCCCTTGATCTAATCTTTATTCATTTTAATCCATTGAGAATTTTTGGACATTGCATGAAACAGGACTCTGTATTTTTTCCCCTCAAATGAAGAGCCAACTATTCTTCTGCCACCCTTCCCCATTCCTTTGAAATGCCACCTTTATCATATTAAACAACCCTCTTCTGTTGGCTATGTTTTTAAACACGATCTTCCATCTATCAATTCCAATTCTGAGTTGTACTGATTTAGAGCCTCCTTCCTTGGCTGTGAGGGGCTTAAGCAAACTGGGCATTGTTTTTAGTTTTTCCTTGCACCCCCAAGGAAAGCGGCTAGAAAAGCAGGGATGATTAGCCTATTATTCTTTATTCGCTTTAAATATTTCTTTCAATAACCTTCATGAAGCTGTAACAAAATTCTGGATCTTTCCAAGAAAACCACCACTGAATTGGGTAGGCAAGTCGTCCTAGGGTTTGCTAGGGGACGTAAAAACTCAGGGTACACGTTGCATTTTCCGGGACTGTCAGCATTACCTGGTGGTGTACTCGAGATGGTTGTACTAGTTCAGGTATGGATGCAGGGGACACAGGCAGGAGCCCTGGAAATTTAGGCAGCCCCTGTGGTCCTTCCTACAGCTGCACGCCTGCAATCAGGTGCCTTCCTCTCTCTTCACAGGAGAAAAGCATCTCCCTCTCTCTCTCTCTCCCCCTTCGTATTTATCTTTCTAAGGTGTATTGCACCAGGGTAGTTAAAATAATGTTGGGGTGCCAAATGTAGGGACAGTTTAAAATATAGGTATCTGACTTAAAGTGAATGACTAATGCTGAGTTACAGATACTTTCGCAAGAAAAACTCTCCTATTGTTTGCTGTTAGCAAAAACAACAATGACAACAAAAACTGGAGGAATGAATGGGAGTGTCAGCTCAGGAAAATAACTCAGAAAAAGTCATTTTATGACTTTTTTTCATGTAACTGAAAACTCTCGCAGATCAGTGGCACTACAGTAAGACTCCTTCCATCTCCTTCTTTTTATGCACATGAACATGACTTCTTTTGCTTTGGCCTATGAAACCTAAGAGAATTGCTTCTCAGGACAGAGGTAATAGTTCTCCATGTGAATATGCAAATATGAAAAAAGGAGCAAAGAAAACAAACCAAAAATATATTTACCCATTCTATGATTGGAGCTGCTGTTC